>JAPSGF010000054.1:4760941-4922119 GCA_035772895.1 Perdix hodgsoniae
GTGCTGAACTCCCGCTGTGTGTTGCAGGAAGGAAGGAGGGAAGGAAGAAAAAGAAGAGGAAGGCAAATGCTTCATCCTCTGACAGTTCGTCTTCCTCCCGCTCCTCATCATCCTCCTCCTCCACCTCCTCCAGTGACAGTGACACCAGAGCGAAGCGGCACGGCAGAAGGAAGCGAGGGAAACACAAAGACAAGAAGAAGAAGAAGAAGATAAAAAAGAAATTGAAGAAGAAGTCAAAAGAAAGAGTTAAGGAGGACAGAGGCATGGGTGAGGCACTGCCCGGCCCTTCGCTGGAGCTGTGGCAGAAGGAGCCACAGGTGGACCCTGGGCCAGGTAACTCTGCGCTGATTGTTGCTGCCTCCCTGGTGGGATTGGGGTTGGGCACAGAGGGGCACCTGGCTCTTCTCCCTGTGGGCCACAGCAGTAAATACAAGGAGCCACGCTTGTGAGTTCATTGATGAATTTCATTCTGACTTGTGAATGTGAGCTGGGAACGAAGATGCTGGATGAAAGGACGCTGTCAACAGTAACGGCAGTGACATCCAGGCTGGATGGGGCTGTGAGCAACCTGGACCAGTGGGAGGTGTCCCTGCCTATAGCATAGAGTTGGAACTACATGATCTTAAAGGTCCCTTCCAACCCAAACCATTCTGTGATAAAGTTGCTGCCTGCATTCATCTGGGACATGAAGCACACCCAGACTGTCCCTTGTGTGGTTTTTTTAAGCCACCAGTATCTGGTGCTGTGTTCCCATCTGCTCCCTGCAGGCACGGTGCTGTGTCTGCTGGTCCCGCCAGCACAGCTCTGACTAATGGACATGTTCCAGTTTTGACAGATGAGCAGAAGTCTCGGATCCAGGCTATGAAGCCAATGACAAAGGAGGAATGGGATGCGAGGCAGAGTGTTATCAGAAGAGTGGTGGATCCTGAAACAGGGAGAACCAGGTATGCCTGCTTTGGGCAGAAGAGAGGTGATAGATTTATCCATTGCTATCCAGGTTGAATGGGATGGGGTACTGGAAGATGTGCAGTACTGACTGGAGTCAGGTCCCCCTCAGCAAAATCTGCCATGCAGGTCCTCTCCATCAAACCTGCTGTGGCTTACCCTGAAAGTGGCAATTTTATACTGAGTTTCGGATAATGCCATTCCCAGCCACAGGTGCCCCAGCTCCAATTAGCATCCGGGTTTGAGAGTGGGGAGGGAGTGGGTATGTTCCCCTTGGAGTTACAGACCACAGACTGAAGTCCATATACCTGCCAAGTGGAAATGACCCAGTTTCTAATAAGCTGCATCTTCCAGCAAACAGAAAACATCATGGTGAGGAGAATCGGGTATGACAAGTCCAGTCTTAAAATAGAAGGCAGCCTGCAGGACTTAGGGAGGTGTGGAACTAAGGTCAGTTCCATGTAAAGCATGTAATGAAGACATTTAAATTCCTGTTCACGCTAGGGATTATGAGCTACCTTTGATTATGCTGGAAATATGCTTGGGTGAGATGTCCTGATCTGGCTGCCTTTTGGGCCAAAACTGGCTCCTATTTGAATGGCCCTGCAGCTCCCTCAGGCAGTCAGGAGCAGACTTGAACTCAGTGGCGGGGGGAAAAAAAGTTTTGCAGAAGCTGAGTCCACTGCTGTTGACAGTAAAGCTGCTGCAGATGGTGGGGTGGAAGGAGATGTTTCTATTACAGGTATTTGCTCCTTTGCAAATTGCATCATTGCAAACATCCTTGCAATGTGCAAGTGTGACTGGCTCAGTACATAACAGATACAGGGCCCTCAGCCTTGGACAGGGCTAACTGGTCCCTGCAGGGGGATGCTGCTTTCTCAGGGGACCAGAGCTGTGCTGGCTGCAGCTTGCTGATGCTCATCACAGAAGAGCAAGAGAAAAACTTGCCGTGCTATGTTTGATATGGCCAAAATGATGTGCTGTGGTTTAACCTAGCAGGTTGCTAAGCACCACACGTTTGTTCACTCACTCCCCTCCTTGTCAGTGGGAAGGGGGAGAGAAACAGGAGAAAGAAAACAAGATAGAACTCATGGGTTGAGATAAAACTGTTTACTAAGAGAAAAGGAAAAGGATAATAATTATGACAAATATATATAAAAGTATATATAACAAGTGATGCACAAGCAATTGCTCACCATCCCCTGACTGATGCCCAGCTAGCCCCATAAGCAGTGAAAGGTGAACTTCCACTCCCTTCAGAAGTCCTTCCCCTTGTGTATGGTGTGATGGTGTATGATATGGAATATCCCTTTGGCCAGTTTCAGTCAGCTGTCCTAATTCATTTCCCTCCCAGCTCCTTGTGCCCTTTGCTGAGAATGACCCTGGCTCTGTACAAGACTGTTTAGCAGACACTAACACATCAGTGTGTTATCAGAATTGTTTTTCTTCTAGAACCAAAATATAGCATTATACCAGACACTCTGAAGAAAAATCCATCCCAGATGAAACTAAGACAAGATGGCACCTGATAGAGCTTCAAGGGTTGGGGCAGTCTCTGGGCTAGCACAGAGGTGCACCATCCCAGCTCCTGGTCCCATGTGTGTCTGTCCCATACGTTGCTGGAGCATTTTGTTCAATTTTGTTTTGGTTATCTGGCACATATTGCATAGGACAGGGAGAACCAGCGAGGCTGGCAGGTAGTCCTCACACCTCATGATCCTGTGTTTGTCTTCCAGGCTTATTAAGGGAGATGGAGAAGTGCTGGAGGAGATAGTCAGCAAGGAGAGACACAAGGAGATTAACAAGGTACTGGGGCTGATGGCTGGGTTGTTTTGCCTCTCAGCGGGCCCCACCAGGGCAAACAGAGTCCTGGCAGTCCCACAGAAGCCCCAGCCAGTGAGTGCTGTGGTCTTTTGTCCTGGTAATGGTTGTGCTCTGAGTGCCCATCTCTCCCCTTCCAGCAAGCCACCCGTGGGGATGGGCTGGCCTTCCAGGTGAGAACAGGGATGCTGCAGTGAGCCTGTGCTGTAGCTGTGCCAGAGACTTGTCCTGCTGCAGGCACAGCCCTGGTGCACCAATGAACTGGACCTGCAGGCAGCACCGCATCGGTACGCTTCCCTGGGAGCAGTGCCATTCAGTCTGTAAGTTACTGACTGGGAAGGAGAAAGACTTTAATGGTTCATCTCCCATTAAACAGGTTCTCTCCTCCCTCTCATAACTGGGGCCAGCATGGCTGTAACGCTGCTTGCCCTGGTGACCCTTTAAAGGCCTGAGGAGCTCAGCAGCACAGAGATGCTGATGCCTTATCTCTAGGCTTTTGTTGGCAGGAGCTGGCACAGGGTCTGCGGCAGGGCTGCAACCCTGACCGCTGCGTCTTCCCTTCAGGGGCTGCTTCTGGCCCCTTCTGTGCTGCTCTGTCTGCCCCATGCACTGAGAACCTGGGGGCAGGGGTTTTGCTCACCCATTATGTGGAGAGGAGCCTTTGCCTTGCTCTCTTCCTGCCCTTTCCTGCAGCGTAGGCCCCATGTGGCAGCAAGGCTCTCAGCAGCTCGGTGCCCACACCCACAGTAGCTGTAACACAAATGCCTGTTGTCTTCCCCCACTGCAAAGTTCATACATCTACAAACTTTAAAATAATTTTAAAAAGTGGTTATAGGACAGACGAGTACTGCAGGACTGCTCTGCACAGATTTCCATGCTCTGTTTGTTGCTCTAACCCCCATTAAAGTGGCGCCTGCTCCCGTCCTCGGCTTTGTGACTTCTGTTTCTAGCACTTCCCAAATAAGCAGACAGAGACGAGCCTTCCCATTTCTTTAATCTGTGTAACTCACAATGATACTGTACACAAAGCACACCCAGGCATTGGGACGATGCACTAACAGCAAGGAGGAGAAGGAAGTTGTACAGAAGGTTTGTCACACACAAGCAAGTCGTCTGCACGGCGCTGGACACGGGCGCACACAGCGCCATGCTGTGCCCTCTGGTGGTTCCCCACGCACCCACCTGTCACTCCCCCAGAGCAATTTTTTATAAATAAAATATAATCGACATCATTGAATATAAAACCGACAGTTGAGGGTATCAACAGGCAGAGAGGGTGCTGAGGACGGGGAAGGGACCGTAAGGCTTCTAGAACTAATAGGAAATGCAGCAAAGTGGCAATACCTGAAGAAGGGGCTGCTACAGCAAGCACGGCGGCTGCTGGCGGAGCGGCGGCGGCGGCGGTGAGCCTTTGGCTGGTTCCTGCGCTCGGCTCGCGGATCGGACACTGTAAACGTTTTTGGTATGAGAATTTCACCTCATCTGACAGAGTGAGCAACCCAGGAAAATGACTCGGAATGAATGCGTGGGCTTTTTTTATTAATGAAAAAAAAAAAAAAAGATTTTAAAGGGACAGCATCAGGTACAAAGTCTGGCCTAATTGTTCAGGAATACAAAAAGCTGCTTGTTAGAAAAATCTGAGCTCCATGGTGGAGTCTGATTCTGATGGAAGCAATTGAAAAAAGAGAGGAAAAGAAAAAAAAAAAAGAAGCCTAAGGCAGCCTGTGCAGGGTGTGCTGTGTCGTGCAAGTATGGGAACAACATGGGCTGAGGGCTGCCCAAACAGCCAGAGGGAGGAGGCCAAGCAACTCTTCGTAGTCTTTCGTTTCAAAGCAAATCAGTTATTTGTAACAACGATAAATTAGGTCTTTAACCTGACAGTGCCCCTTTAGTAAGGATGGAATATACATTTGTTTCCCTCCCTGCATCCAAATGCATCCTCTTCCAGACACGTGGAAAGGCATTGAGTCACATGCATCGCTCTCCAAAACAGCTCAGAACAAACAGGTTATAAACAGAGTTAAACTATTGCTATTGTTCTTGGAGTGAGTAGCACGTTGATCTTTGCTTTGAAGAGATGAGTGCCAGATGGGGGTGGCTGAAGATAGATTGATGTACACTGTGATGGACTGAACTGGTGAAGAAAACTCATTGGCATACTTCCTGGTAACTACACCCACGTCATCTGGTATTATTGCAGCAATAAAGGTCCTGCTCTACAATTGCTTCTCCATGTTGGATTTGCACAATGGCAACAGATGGGGGGCAAGGAAAGGACCCGGGAATTTCAAGCTGAACAAAGGGTGAGGACGGAGCGCTATGATTGTCAGTCTAACTGGTCAGTAGCTGCTGGGAACATGAAGTGATGGAGAGGTGAGTATAATATTGCACTTCTGCATTCATTGACAGTTACATTAAAGTTGGTCCATGAAGTAATTGCTTTGTACATAATGCCTGAAACAAAAAGCTACATTTTTAAATATTAATAAACCCTGAAGGCTCCAGTCCCTCCAGCCATTTCTTCCTCTACATAAATAAATAACTTTCAATTTTACATACCCACTTTTTATGTTGAAAATTTACATTCACCTCTGTTTTACACTATCTACACATAAGAAAACGTGAACATCTCATCAGCATTGGAAAACGCACAGATTGCGCCTCGCCTCGGTGGTGGACTTTGAGGAAAGAGGAATTTTGCAAAGGCCATATCCAAATTTGCAGAAATTATTTTGTGACGTGGTTTGGTGACTTCACAGGATGGATTGTGGCTTGGCTTCCTACTCGGATGGCAACTGTTCGATCGAACGTTCAACTAGCAAAAAAGCTGGGACAATTCACATTGGTTTTAAACCCAGTAAGCTCCAGATGTACATTCAGAGGGAGCTCAGCTGAGTCCACAGAAAGGGAAGTCAGTTTTCGGTAATAAAAGTCATCAGATACATTCTGTAATTGAAGAACTATCAAAGAGAAGTGGTTATGCAGTGTGCAGTCAGGCTGCAGGACGGGGAGCTGCACTGTGTGGGCAGCGACCTCGGCTCAGCACTGTCCCTCAGTTGACCCAAAGCGCCATGAGCACGAGGTCTGAGGTGCCTGATGCGAGATCTGCCTACCGTGGCCCAAGGCCAATGAGCAGAGCAGTGTTCACAGTGCTGCGTGTCTCAGTGCGGCCGTCCTGCGCTTCGTATTGAAACAGTTAATAAAATGAAGCAGCCAGTCTAAAAAATTTTGTTATAAATAAGATCATCGGAAGTAGAAAGTGGTATAAATACAGGAAGGTGTAGTGGGGGAAAGCTGGGTTACATGTAGTTGGGGAGCTCAGTAGGACTATAAAATCTCCACATGAAGAGGCCAACTGGAGCCTGTAAATGGGCCCCCCAGGTGTGTGCAAAGAGGGAGCCGGGCCTCTGGCTGGGGGCACGGGGCTGTGGGGCTCTTTGCCGAGACCCCACACCAGGCACTGTTCTCACCTGCAGCACAGCAGGCAGCTCCCTCTGCCACGCACAGCCCCAGCTCCAGCAGCGCACCGACCGTCGGCTCAGGCACATCCACTGAGACACACCAGGAAAATTAAGATATGGCCTTTTCTTAGGCTTGCCTGACTCTGTTGGCACACTTCCTTACAGTCTCCTTACTGCTGGAAAAACTTCTGCACAGGATTATTTTCTTTAAATATGTACACATACATATATATGTGTGTGTGTGTGTGTGTGTGTGCATACATACATGCACATCTTTATATATAGATACACACACACACACACACCCTGGTAGCGATATTTAATTGTCATGCACTACAAACAGTTGGGTGTAGCTACATGAGATGGTAACAGGTTTCCATTCTAAAAATCATCAGTGCAAAAAACAATGAGGTTTTACAGTTCAGTAACTACAGGTCAAAGAAGCGAGTCTGGTTCCCACTGAAGCTGCTACTGAACTTGGAGAGAACCCAGGAAGAAGAAAATGTCTCCGAGGTGGGTGTTGAGAGAGTCAGACCCTGCATTTGGATGAGAAGAACTGCTTGCAAATATATGGTGGTTAGTTCTGGAAATTATATATAGCGATAATATTTGGAGATTTAACAGCAAATTAAGTGTCTGAGGCTTGCAACAGTTCCAACAGAATAGCCTGTATTCTTCTGTTCAGAGGTCAATGCATTCAATTCCATCGGCTTCTAAAATATCTCTTTAAAAAATAATAGTAGTCTCGACCCCAGATGCTTGGGCGTGAATCTGCCGACATTCTGCCCCTACCAAGAGCATCAACACCTTTCTGTTTTGCCACTGCACATACTCCTTGAGAATGTGGCTGAACGTGAAGCCCTCTGTACAGGTAACTGTACTTGGTTGCCCTGCCTGGCACAGCCCATGCCGAATCCCACACCTGGGGCTGTCCGTGCTGCAGGAGCAGTGTGCTCACTGACCTCAACCCCACACCTGCACCGGCAAAACCCCTCCGGCAGTTCCTGGGACAGCCACGAGCAAATTCCCCAACCTCACCCCCTGTTCTGTGGCTCTGAGGACAGCACTCGGTCACGCATATCGGAGCGATGGCTAAGAAGGTGAGGAGGCACGTATTTACAGTCACTATACCTGGATAAGAGAAGGAGGCAGGAAAGAGCACAATCTTGACCTGGAGACTTCCCCCTCCAATTTCCAGCTGTTCCTTGAGCTCATGCTGCACAAACCTGACGCTCCCGCTTGCAAGGCCTGCACGTTCTGTGTGGGAAACATCCCATCTCTTCCCAGAATACCACAATGTTATGAGAGTAGCACCATATTTACCCTTCCACGTTAACGCCGGCCTCATCCCTCTTTCCTTTTGTTCTCCTCCGGTGGCTGCAGCCGACAGGTCGCTGGCTCTGGCTCGGCTACTTCTGCCCCAGGAGGCCAGACTCCAGGCGGGATGCTGCACTGCGGCCCCAGCACCCCGTGGCGATGCTCATACTTCTTTGGCTGCGTTCCCTGTCCCTCTCCTTGTCGCCGTCGGACTGGCTCTGAGTGCGTTCAGGGCGGTGGCCGGCGCTGCCTCCAGCTGCTGAGGGCTGTGAGGAGATGGTCCGCAGCAGGTGGTTCCTTTTGCGTAGGAACTCAGTCTGGCTGGGCAGCCCAAAGCTGCCCTTCCGCAGCGCCATGCGGGTGGTGTTCTTGGCGGGGCGCGAGCGGTGGTTGTACTCCAGCTGGGCCAGGTGGGCCGCGTACCCCTCCGTGATGAACTGCAAGACAAGAGGGATGAGGAAAGGGAAACCCATCATGTCTCCCCAGTAGGCACTATGCAGCTGGAGCTTTTTGGTGTGCCAGGTTTGCTGGGGGCGATGCACAAGACACCGAGCCTTTCAGACATGATAGGTCCTGGTACATGGGGTGGTTCCTGTCCTCTTAGAATTACACAATTGCTTGAGTTGGAAGGGACCTTTAAAGGTCATCTAGTCCCACCGCCTGCACAGGGACACCCACAGCTCCACCAGTGCTCACAGCCTCATCCCCTCACCATGGCTATCTGTAGGGATGGGGCACCACCACCTCTCTGGGCACCCTGTGCAGTGCTCATCACCCTTTTTATAAAAACTTCTTCCTTTTACCCAGTCTAAATCTGCTTCTAAGTTTGAAAGCAATTCTCCTTGTTCTATCACATAGACCCTGCTAAGCTCTGTTCTTTCTTAAAGTCCCTCAGACACTGACAGGCCACTCTCAGCTCTCCCCAGAGCCCCCTCTCCTCCAGCCCCAGCCTTCATCCTGTCCTCGCAGGGAGATGTTTCATCCTTCAGGTCATTTTTGTGACCCTCCTTTGGACTCACTCCACCAGGTCCATGTCTCTCCTCTCCTGAGGGCTCTACATCTGGACACAGTAAGCATACAGCAAACACCAGCTCATCATCCAGTTCTAGGGTGACCAAGTTGCCATTGTGTCCCTTCCAATGGTTGCCCGTGGTTTTTTGGGCAGCACCTGCGGGGCTCAGACCAGCTGGCTCCTACCTGACACTGGCTCTGCAGCTTCTTGGTGGGTCGGCCAACAATGTAGATGTGTGTGGGCGGGAGGCTGATGGAGCTGTACACAGAGATGTCCTTGGTGGATCCATATGCCGCATGGATCCTCATGTGGAGCTGCAGAGAGAAAAAGCAGCACGCGGTCGGAACATATGGGCGCTCCATGCTGCTCAACAGGCAGGGTTTGTTGTTTTTTAATAGCATTTGTGGGAATCTTAGGTCAATAACTTATGTAAGTTCCCAGCTGGATAATGCATCGCTGAGCAAAGCATTAATTAACAGAGCCGAGGATGTTTACAAGCCAGAACAAGAAGAGTAACAGCAAAGCAGATCTGCCCTTGCTTCTTTCCTTGAGGTCCACAGGGGGCAGGGATGGTGCACACTTGGCTGCCTGCTTGTCAATGGGGCGAAGAGAGCTTTGCAACCCCCTGCACAGCCAGCATTAGCACGCAGCATTCCCCTCCAGTGGCTGTGCTGCCACATACAATACTGCTACTCAGCGCTGCAGGACAGAGGAAGAAGGACAGGCAGCAAAATACACTGCCTCTGAGGGCAGAGAGCTAAGGCAGCTCCTAGACAAAGCCCTCATCACTGCTATTCAAGGCAGGGCACACATGCTCTGGATGCTAGCAGTTAACCCATTTGTCTGACAGAGAAAAGTTTGCTTTATCCAAACATTTTTTGAGCCTCTGCACAGGGTGATGCTAAGATCTCCCTGGGACTGAATGTTTGGGAGATGCCCTGAGCATCTCTCCAGGTTGGGTGGTACAAGGCCATTCCCCATTCCCTCCAAAGGGCACCTCAGCAGGTTACATGATGGGTAGAAAGAGAGGCACTGAACAGGTGACTAAGGCACCTGAGGAGGAAAGGGGAGGCACTGCTCCCTCTGTTTCACTTGGCATTTAGTATTGGAAGAACCTGTGATGAAACAGAATAGTGCAGAGCAGAAATGACACAATTTAACAGCATGGACGGTTTGTGGAGCAATAAAAGGATGAAAATAAAATGAACAGAGATTAATCTTCTACTGCAGGCCACACTGCTGCCAAGAGACTGGTGCTGACAGGGGCAATTGGATGAGCAGCAATCTCCACCTGTGCTACGGTCATATTTCAGCAGATGCAGACTTACATCTGTGATGAGGGATTTCAGGAAGTTGGCCTTGTGCCGCAGTGGGTCGTGAACGAGCCCATCGCAGAATGAGACGATCCCATGGGGGAAGTTGTGCTGTGCTAACCACGCTACCACCCTCTGCTTCTGCATGTCGGGGCGGCCCGTGACATAGATAATGAGGTAGCCAAGGTCTTGCCAGTGCCTAGAAGAAAATCCACAGACCCATGGATTACAGACCTAGTGCAATGCTATGGTCAAAACAAAACAACCATCCCAGCCCCTGCTGCTCACCTTACAACGTCGACTGCTCCAGCACGGACTTTGGGGTCACTGCCCATGATGGATACACTGGCAGCAAAGGAGCCATCGATGCTGAACACCACAAACTCTGTCCCCTTTGGCAGAACTGTGATGTAGCTGTCTGCATATGTGTGGTCACCCCTGAAAGGGAAATGGGCACTTCCAGTCTTTGATATACAGAGGTTCTTTCAGAATGTATCTCTGAGTATTGAAGAGCACCGCAAGCCCTGAGCAACACCCAAACCTGTCCCAAAGCCTGTAAGAGCTGTGCCACCCTCAGTTACAGCAGTGATGGACACTGCAGGAAGGACTGTGTGTTAAAGTGTGTCTGAAAACTGTGCTCTGGAACCCTACAGTCAGTGTACTTTAGTGACTCAAAGTGCCAGCAACCAGAACTCAGCCGGAACCTCTTGGGCTGTAAATTACCCTGAGTACAAAGTACTGTCCTTCAAGGACAAGTCTGTATCATTTAAAATACACTCCGTTGTGCAGTTTTGCAGGAGACAGCAAGGCCATTCACCTACAGCCGCAGAAGGCCTGCTTCTGCAAGCAGAGCTCAATTACCATCCTTTTGATAATGTAAGAGGCAGAATAAAACACAGACCTTCCTCTTGCAGAGCACAGTTTTGCACCTGTTTCTAGCAAATCAGGTTCTGATCACATTCAGTGGTCAAAGCTGCCACACAAGGAGGGATCATATTCTAGGTATCAAATTTCTCTTTTGTTATGGGTAACAGGTCTATGGCTTTGTCATGCAGCCCACCTGACATGTTTCAAGCACATTGTATCTTGTCACAAACTAAGCCATGGCCACCCAAGGTACCTCACCTGACCACCATCTTGACGGGGTACACGCCAATGCCCAGGCGCCGGTTCTCAGGGATGACATAAGAAATTCTGCCACTGCTGTTGCTGATCTCAGTGTCAAAGTAAACCCACTCTCCTGATGGCGGCTGGGTCATGATGTGAATGTCCACCTAGAAAGACAGCGAGTCTCGGTCAAACACAGCACTGAAGACACTGACAAGCAGTAAAAAAGGCCAAGAGTGAAGACCTTCTATCCAAGCCCCTTTGGCTTGGGTCCTGCTTCCACCCTCTGTGCCTTGCTAGATCTGAGCTGAGAAGCAATGGAGCACTGCGATGCAGGGATGAAATCTGACCATTGTGCTCAGTGCTGTTCCTGGTAGAAGGCACCAAGTTGAAGCAGGGGAGCCTGGCCAAGGGCAGCAAGCCCAGGCAGGCAGTGAGGGAGCACTGACCAGTGCTGCCTGTCCCTGTTCCCCCTCCTTTTCAGCACAGGGTGCACAACTCCCATAGTAGACGGTACCTTTTCTCCTGTGAGTGTGACCATATCTAATGGACCGTACATAAACCTTCCAGTCAGGGTCTGGGGCCCATCTTCATTAGCAATGGTGTCATTTATCCTGTGGTTGGCTGTGACGTTCTACACAAGTCAAGAAGGAAAAAAAAACAAAAACAAAACCAAAGGGTCATGAATGCCACGAATTCACTGATGAAACATCCCACAGGGAAATGCCAAACGCAACCAGGCAAATCAGAGTGTGGATTTCTCCCTCCAGTTCATCCACAACTCTCAGGCCCACTATGTGACCGTGCTCCCTGCTGCTGCAGGGGCAGCCCCTTACCCGCAGCTTCACGTGTGTCCTCTTGCGCAGCCACTTCTCTCGGGGCTTGGAGGGGGTGAAGACAGACACCTCCTTCCCATCCAGCTCCAAGACGCTTGAGTTCTCATGCCTCATCACCTGTGGGAGGACAGAGCCCACCAACAGATCAGTCACTTGCACAGTGCCCCTTCTCCTGCCTGAACTCCCTTCATCTCCCCAGCCAACCCAGCCTAAGGATGATGTCTGGACAGAGATAGCCCAAGTTTACCTGCTGGGCATTTGGTTCCTCAGCTAGCAGGTTTTAGAAGTTCATCCCATAAGTAAAGGGAAAATAGTTTTCTTTTGAACTAGCAAAGCCTGTGGCCACCACTGCCTTAATCCTAGCTGGGATGCGGGTAAAAAAGGAGGGTGAAACTGCCAGGAGGCACAAAGCTGACTCAAACACAGCAGGAAGAGCGCTGCAACAGAGCCCTGCCCTTCCTCCAGGCATTCACTAGTCCCAGCTACATTACTCCTACCACTCCTTTCCACTCAGAGTCGAACACCACAGATCTCAAAGGCTATTCGGTATCTCAAAGGCTGGGAGGTGACCCTGCGAGAGAACTCCACAACTGGCAGCAGTCCTTAGTGATCCTGACCCTCCAAAATAGTGGAGGAGACTCTTATATATGGGCTCTTTTACACAGCCTGTGTGGCCAGGAGCTCTCCAGCTGCCCAGGCTGTGGTAGTTGGCACAGGACAGCTCGCTTTGCAGAGCTGAAGCTGTTTTAATTCCAGGGAAACAGAAAAAGGATGCAGGGAAGATGTGCTTGCTGGGAAGGGATTTCATAGAAATCCAAGGTAAGCAGAATAACAAATTTTACTGAAAATTATTTAGATCAGGAACCTATTTTGAGTCTCATGTGGGCTTGTTTTAACAAGAGTCAGTCTTTGGAGAATAAAACTATTCAACAGTTTTCTGCCTTGACCAGAGATTAGAAACAAGTCCTTATTAGGGAAGAAGTGGCTCTGCATTCTCTAAGGACAGCATGTGGACAAAGAATGTGAAAAATTAGAATTTCAAGGCAAAAATGAGCAAACAGAGACAGGCACCAGAGGAAGAGGGATGCCACACCACAGAAGCAGTCACCAGCAGGCTGAGAACGGATGGAGAGCAGCAGGATATGAAGTGCCACACTGTGCTACAGACCCAGGTTTGGGCTAAACCCAGTGGGGCATTTTGTGTATGACACTGTGATGACTGTCCCCACTATGCACAGTTATGGGTCTCTTGCTCTCTTTGTCCCCATTAGGTTAAGTTTGATGTGGTTTCACAGTAGCTATCCAGCAAGCATAAATCTTGCTGGGTTAGATACAGCCAGAGAAGAAAGGGTCTCCCTGGATTACTGCTACAGCTCTGCTGCCTCCAGCACTGATATCTCTGCTGTTTATGGTTCCCACACAATTTTGAAAAGCACTGAAAGAAAGTTTGCCAACAGAGTCATAAATAATTGAAGCTGCAGTAAAGGAGGCTGAGAGAGAGTGGGGACAGCTTAACAGCTGAGCTAACACAAAGCAAGCCCAAGCACCATAGTGGGCAACACTCCTGGTTTTAGTTTTCTTTTCTCTATCTCTATTCTCTTAAGTACCTTTCCTTAAGGAGGTTCATACTTTGTAAGGCATAAAGCTCCCCCTCATCTCCAAGGAGCTGAAGAAAAAATATTTGTTTTAGGAAAAAACATATTTTAAGCAATAAACTGAAATCTCAGGCCAAATTTAGGTTGTCAGAGTCTGAGGTGTCAGGCTCCAGAAACTCCCATTTACCTAACACCAGGAAAACTGCTTTGTATTAGAGAAATGAAAACTAAATCCCCCACAGTAACTTAGCTAAAACATAGAACCCAGTCGTATCTACCAACTCATGTTAGATTCATACAAAACTTGTTCAGTTTTACTATATTTTTTATATTTACACACCAAGAAGTGTAAGTTTCAGACTAGAGATTCAAAGTCACACACACAGAACAGCTCACTTGCAAGAAACAAGAACCACCATCTTCTGCTGCTGGGATCTGATGGGAAACAACCCCAGGCTCACTCCAGGGCTCCTTGGTCAGACTGTCTAAAATCTGCTCTGATAACAAAACCTGGGCCCAAACTGAACACATCAAACAGCGTATGTCCAATAATTTTGCATGGCTCTGCTAGTGATACAGGTTAGAAACAAAAAGAAAAGGGAGAAGATAGACCTGCAGCAGCAAGAGTTACGGGAATTACAGTGGAAAAAAACAAAGCAGCCCCCTCCCCTTTTTTCCTTTCTTCCCACAACAGAAAGAGGACCCAAGGGACAGCAGGGGTGGGAGGACCTGTCTCAGCAGGAAGGAGACGACATCTGTGGACTCCCAGTAGCTGGCGTGGAAGAGATGCGGCAAGGCGACCGTAGGGAAAGCTGTCAGAGCGTCGGGACAGTAGAGAGCGTAGTCAATCCTTTTGGTTCCCCACCATTTGGCAGCAACTGGAAGCAAAAGACCTGTTTAGACAGAGCAGGTTTGGCCACATGCACGGTCTCTGCCCCAGGGCTCTGGATCCTGGCACCAGGTATGGGGAGGTTGCTCCCTTGCTGGTCATACTGTTAAGAGGCAACAACCAACCCAGGGCTCGGTGCCTGCCCAGACCAAGGGAGGAACACGTGGAGGCAGCAGCACTTGAGCTTTCCTTATTTTAAGGAGATAGGAAGGCACCAGAGGGCAGGTATTAACTGGCCACTAGTTCAGACCCCAGAGAGGAACCCAAGGCTCACATGCAGCCTGGGAATCCTTGTGCCAAACTAGAAGACAAAACATGTCTCCTCTGGAGATAGGAGAGGAAGGATGTGTGTGTATTTTGCCCACTGCAGCATGCGCCCAGATCATCTCCAACCCTGCTTCAAACTCCTTCATCAAGGAATGAAAGACTTCAGCATCCAGATCTTGGCCACACTGCACAGGATCGGAATACTGGGAGTCCACGTGAAATATGGAGTCCACCACAAGGCAGGGTGCTATGGCATGTGCTGCCAGGACTGGCAATCCCCAGCAAGTCCTTGTTGCTCTCCCAGGTTACTAAATTGCAGGTGGCAGATGTCCAGCCTCCCCTTAGGAGCACAGGCTATGAAGAAAGCATCCAGAGGTCCTGGTACTCCCCTGCACAGAGGACTTAAAAATACACTGTTTGGGTGGGCAAGGTTAAAGAAAACATAGAAAAAAGTTTCTTCCCCCAGAATCAACAGCTCAGGCACAAGTGAGTGGCAGCTGCCATACTCAGGTGGGACACCATTACACTTCAGCACTGCTCTGATCTCTGCCCATGTGCACATCCTTTCCAGCTCCAAAACAAGCACATTTCAGCCCAAAGCCTCCAACCCTTATGGCAGCGGAGTCCTTGACTCCTGCACATTCCAGCCTGGAAGAACAGCCGTGGAAAAAGAAGATGAACCTGGTCAAGACAGCAAGAGGAAGAGCTGTGTTTGCATGCAGATTGCAAGCTGGGGCTTTGACAGCCTTTTTCCTCAAACCTGGTTTTCTCTGTGACCAGTTTTTATGGACTTCCAGGAAGGCTGCCAGATATAAGGTACAATCCAACAAAACCCTCTTATTAAAGGAAAGCTAGTTGGTGATGAACCCTGATGATGAACTTAAGTAATGGACCCAGCAGCCCCTTCTGGAGACCTGCTATATCACAGCAAAGCATAGAGACTGACAGCATCAGCACATCCCCGTGCCCAGCTCTGGTGTGCGAAATGCCCACTGGGGACAACCACTGGGGGTCATCCTAATAGTCCCTGAGTTTCTGAAGAGGCTCCTCCTGAAAGAGGAGGAGGACATTGCTGGATCAACACGGCTTTTCCAGATCACACATGGGCACCTCCTCACAGCCACTTCTGGCTCCCTGCCTTCCCAGCTGGCAGCTCCTGGTCATGTCCCAGCCTTTCACTTCTCATGCAAGTCCCCAGCTTGGATAACTTCAGAGTCTTTGCACAAAGCAGAGAGGATTTATTCTTCCATGCTCAAAAGACAGTATGAGGGCAGTGGAGGCAGAAGTGTTGCCCCAAAGCTTTGCCTAGAAAAGCTCCTGGCAGGTGTTAGCAGTGATATGACTGTCGTTTGGAGTAGAGCGGCAGAAGTACTTGTTAAAATGCAACCAGAAATTGCAAGTGCCTCAGTGAAAAGCAGAAAGATTTCTTGCGAAGTGTGGCCACTGAGTGAGAGAGGAGGTTGGTTGGAGCGGTTCTCTCCAGAATACCTTTTCTGATGTCCATGTCAGGTATCCGAAGAGCATAGTCTGCATCCTGACTTGATGGCCCTTTGGGTTTCCTTCCCTTTGAAGGGACTTCGTGTTTATGCTGCCTGTGTCTCTTGGATGAGGTTTGGGTGGGGGATTTGTGAGGGAGTGCGAGTAGGGACAGAAGGCTAAACCCTCTACAATGGTTAAGGTGGTGTTTGGTTTCTAAAAAGTAAAATAAATACAAAAACAAACAAAAATCAAAACAGGAATCACACTTAATACAGCACACATGCTGCAGGCAACACCAGCTCCATCCTCCAGAAGCTCTTGCTGAGGAACAAAACTTCCTTTGTGTAAGGGCAAGTGTTTCTTCCTGCAGAGGTCATCTCAAACAGGACAGAAGCCTCTGCCCAGTGCCCACAGCCTTTCAGCAGCTCACACTTCCCTTGAGGAGTGTTATTAAGCTCAGTAATTAATTATGAAGTGAGTCATTCAAAGCCCTGTAATACAGTGTGTTGGGAATGGAGCATCTCTTAAGATGGCACCACTTTCTGTGCCAAAAGTACAGGCTGAAGTCTTTTTGGTTTTTAAGTTTGTTTGGTTTTCAGCAGTCCCTTAGGACTTGTGCTGTAAAATTCACACTCCAGCTGAAATAAGAACAGGCTGAACTGTTAGCAAAGGCTGCTGTTCCTTATGGTATTTGCTAGAAAGTTATGCAGGTTTTTATTAAAAATCAAAACCATTATTTTCTCCTTCCTCTACTCTGGGACACAGGTCAGAACTCACTGGCTCTTGGAGCTGCCCTCTAGGCTACAAAAGAGCTCAGTTTTCAATGCTAGGTAATAAACAACCTTATCCCTTTTCCCCCTTCCAGCACTATAGAAAGGCTGACTCGTCCCCTGCTTCTGTGGATCACATTTACTGACCAGCATCAAGCTGCACACCACCCTGCATTATAGATCTAGAATCACAGAACTGTTTGAGTTGGAAGGGACCCCCGAAGGCCATCTGCTCCCACTGCCTGCAGAGCACAGGGACACCCACAGCTCCATCAGTGCTCACAGCCCCATCCCCTGACCGTGGCTGTGTGCAGGGATGGGGCACCACCACCTCTCTGTGCACCCTGTGCAGTGCCTCGCTGCCTTTACTGCGCTGATCTTGACTTGTTCTGCCAGACTCAGCAACAGCAGTGCACAACCATCCCCCTTTGGATCAACCCTCACCACAGACAGCAGCCAAACAGTGCTCAGAGTTATCGATTCTTATCATTTTGAGCCATTTACACCATGATCGGCAGCACAGTCCAACATGCATAAGGCAGCACTGACCCCCGTATTACCATCTGGTTCCTCCAGGGCAGACAGTAACACGCAGTGCTATGACAAAACCAGCTGAACAATTTTTTGTTATTAATGGAAAGCATACCCCAGACAGACAGACGGACAGACAGAAGCTGCGTGGCTCTGACCTGGAGCAGGCCAGCTCAGGGTGTGGTGCTGAGACAGCAGTGGTGTCGGAGGGGGTGAAACACTTACTGTTGGCTATGTTGGAAGCAGTGTAACTGTCTGCCATTCCTGAGACCTGGCTGGCAATGCTGATCTCACTGGCTCTCCGGAAGCCCCTGAACTGAGGGGCTGAAATGGGGGTGGACAGGGACGCGCTTTCCATGAAGACGGCACCATGAGACTGAACAACATCTGCTACAAAGTTGAAACAGGGAAATCAAAATATTAGACCAACAGACAGAGACTGGGCAAGATGAACTCGAGAGGAGGAAGAGAAGGAAAACAAGGCCCGTAGATGCCAAAACCTTTCAAAACTGATCTGAATGAAAAACATTTCATCGGAGCTCTAGTTTGGAAAGAAAGCAAACACCGCAGCAAGCAGAGAGGCATGCGGCTGGAGAGCGGCCTTTGATTGAGGAAAGCAAAATAATTAGCTCAAAAAGCCCAACCAAATCCAAAATGCCAAACAAGATAAACCAGGCAGACTTACTTAAGCAGCTACAACAGAAGCATGTGTCATACATACAGATGTGAATATATACAACTTATATATATCCACAGAGACAAAATAATCAGGGGAGAGAGAACAATTAAAAACAATGTTTAAAAAGGGATATTTGTTTTCTTGCAACATTTAGACTTAAACATCTCCAAGACAGAAGTGTTAATACAAAAAGTACCAAGAAAACATTTCATGCCTGGCAGGGATTAAATTTGAACTCGGTTTTATTGCTGACTGATACAGCCAACACTCATTAAACTGAAGTAAGGGCTATTGAGAGAAAAGAGTGCTGAGCACTTACATCTTCAGGTGGTGTTGGTGAATCGGGGAGCGCTCAGATTCTGTGAAAACAGAGCTTCTTTTGTACAGCCTGCAAGTCTGGGTTTTAGATCCCGACCTGAGGTTTACCAAGTGTGCCTTAACCCTCTAGTACATCAATACAGAGCATTTCAGGTCACTCTCACGTGGACTGTATATATGTATCAGAGGGAAACGGACCTCAAATGTTCAGGACTGGCAAACCAAGAGATTCTGGAAGTCAAGATAAAATCCCTGCATTACAGTTTTCTCCCTCTACCAGTGGTACCAGCACCCAACCCTCTGCAGATGCAATAAGGCCAAATTCAATGCCTCTGGGATGCCCCTTGATCCTGCAGTTCAGAGGATTCATTGTGCCAGTACCAAGTGTGCTCCATAGCAGGCAGCACAGGTGTGACAGTGACATGCACAAGCGAAGCTACTCACTACTGTTTTAACGTTGCCCATCTCTGCTGTACCTGAGTAGCAGCATCTGAACTTTTTTCGAGACAGGGCAAAAGTTGGTGTCCTCCTGGGCAGCAATGCCAGGGAACGTAAGCACATTTCTCCCCCACGCCAACATCCTCCACCTATTTCAGCCACTTAAGATATCCCTGGCTTTGATCCCAGCATGTGGTTGACACAGGGCGTTTTTGGTTTATTTTAACACAGATCTTTTTGCTTGGGGCTACTGATCTGCTTCCTCCAATCTCTCAGTTCCCAGCAGCAGCGTCTGTGCCCACACAAATCCTGCTGCAGCAGAGGGAAAGAGAACGTTTGAAGCAGAAACCTGTACCCACGTGTTGGTAAGAGAGTTCTGTTCTCTGCAGGGAAAATCAGGCCACAAGCTGCTCTGTGTAAAAGCTTCGTGGACTGGATGATCTGTGCCACAGTGGGAGCCTGCCCTGATGATGAGCTTCGCACACTGCCCACGTTGTGCCTGAAAGGCCATTACCAGCATCACTTTCTCAGCACTTTCCTCCTCTTTCCACCTTGCCTTGAGCTGCTGGCTGCCAAGGCCGTTACCAGCACCTATGAGCCCACGTGCCAGTGTGGCTTTCTTACTGCAGAAAGCACCAGCATGAGCAGACAGCTCAAGGACAGGCTGTACTTGGAAACACAAGCCAAGCCATGGGCTGGCTGCATTCACCCACATGGGGTAAAGGGTCCAGGTCCCATTGCTGGTATCTCCTGGCTGCGTGAGCTGGGACAACCCTCTCAGCCCTCCAGGTTACCCTGGCCTGTACACGCTATGAGATTCTTCTGCAATTGTCCTCTTCTATCACAGCACAGGGCTGCTCCGGCACAGCTGCAACACAGATGATGACCATCAACTTCCCTGAACTCAGTCAGACATGATGAGAAGCTTGGCTCTGTCTGTACTAGGAAAAGTGCCAGGCTCTGGTTTTAGCCAGCATCGACCAGTGAAGCCTGAACTTCTTTCCTCTCCCTTAGAAATAAACGTCTGTGGCCTGAATTAGGAAGCAGCTGGAAGACACACTAAAGAGCACTACAACAATGCTACTCAGGAGGAAAGGCCGGGTCAAACATGGGGCTGCCTGGGCTGATGGTGGCTCTGGCTCTGTTTGCATATCTTCACAAAAAAAAAACACACCAAAAAAAAAACCACCCAACTTCCACAGCCCCTCCAAACCACCACAGTGTCACCACTGCAGTGATTTTCACTTGTACAAAAATCCAGTCTGCTTTAGTGTCACTAGTGTCACTGAACTGCTCAGTTCAGCACTGCCTGCACTGGTGGCAGAAGCCTGCTTGGCTCTAGGGGATGGCATGCAGTTCAACTGCAGCACTCCTGTGCCCAGCCCACTTGGGTTGCTTTCACATTTCTCCCCTTCCCCATGCTACATGCCCTCTGTCTTTGAAAGATGTCAGCTTATAAGGAAAAGGAGGGCCAGGAAACAGCAGGGCAGGAAGCAGGGGCAGAGAGCTGTCCCTCCAGCCAGGCTCCCTCAGCCCAAAGCTGCAGCAACAGTGACTTCCAGATGAAACACTGGGACAAGACTCAACAAACAAACAAACAACAAAAAACTAACAACTTATTTCCTAAACTCTGCGTATTCTTTGTACCAATTCCCTGGGGCAGCACTGTTCTTGCCTTTCAGAAACCACAGGGGCTCTCTTTGAGAATGACGTGAGCAGGGTGAATTGAGATTTTACTGCACTTCCAGAAGAGGTGCTATAAGAAAATAAACGACTTTTTTTTTCCCCTAGCTATAGATCTTTTAACATTCATTTCTGTGCTGTACTTTTTCGTTTATGGACTCATTTGTCAATGTCCTCAGTGATTGTTTTGCGCTCAGCGAGCGGCACCAGGCCATCCTCCTAATGTACTGCTGGCACTGAGTTAAGTCCTGGGGGTACCAGAGTGGCAGATTTCAGTATGTGCTATTTGCAGTGCCACAGAAGCGGGGAATGCTGAAAGCACTCAAAAACACGTAAGGCTCAATAAAACACAAAAGCCAGCCAGCTGCTCAGCAGAGCCAGGCCTTGCCTGCATCAGTCACTGACCAGCATTGGACGCTCTGCAATTGCTACCCTGAGATCAAAAGCCACACAGAGTGCTGCTGTCCTTATGTTTTTATGGTTGTGGAGCTCCTGCAGACCAGTGGCTGTACTCGTTGCAGTCAAAGCAAGCACTGCTCAGCCACGTCGTGCTCTTGAAACACAGGGTAAAGAGCAGAGAATCTTCTGAAAGCACTGTCCTGACAGCAGGATGTATCAGATGACAGCTAAATGGCACTTCATCAGTGACCTCCAAAGGAATTAATTAATAGTACCAGATCCCTTCCCTCTACTTTGTTAGTGAACATCACAGCCAACATGGCAACTGCACACCTATCAATCACCTGCACCTTCAGAAGACACAGGGAAAGCCTATCTGGAAGAGTCTGCGAAGTTGCCATCCTGTATGACCACATAACATTCTGCACTGCTCATGGACAGCAATGATCAGCTTGTTAAAAAGAAATAAATAAAATGACAGCAGAACTGGGTTCTCAACTGGAAACAGGGGGAAAAAAAAAGTGAGAACGGGCATGTGACACACGGGAAAGCAAAAACTACAAGTCTCATTAAGATCGCAGTTGTAGCACCAGCCACCGCCAGAATAAATGAGGCCATGCAGCATTTACCATAGTAGAACAAAGCAAAACAAATGCATTGAACGTTGCTGTTAAGGCAGAAGACAAGAAATTAACTGTAAAAAGCCAACACGCAGCCACCTTGGGGTCTGAAAGCCTCATCCAGTGTACTCAGCAGAGCCACAAGGACTGTCCAAACATGGAACACTCAAATGGACAAAATCTGGTCTGACACAGCATTAATTAGACTGCTGGCCACAGCGCAGTGTAGCTGAGTGCTGGGGAGCTGCACAGAGCAACCAGGCCAGTGCTGTGGGATCTGCACATGAGCAAAGCACCCAGAGACTCTGTGCTGCTGTGCCAAAGCCTCATCCAGCAGCACTGCCACTGCAGGGGGAAGAAATGAAGTTTGTGGCAGCAGCCTCCCCTTCCAAACTCAGCACTGTGGTTCTGACTCATTCTATTCCTGCTGGGTCTCCCAGACCCCAAGCAGTAATTTCACGTGGCACAGTCTGAGACACAGCGTGAAGACTTCAGCTCCAGGAGGTAACAGAATGATCTCCAAAAAGCATCCCGAGTACCCAACACCACAGACAATACAAAAGTGTAGATTACACACGCTCAGCAAAACCGGCACTTTTATTGGGAACATCTTGCCAATTCAGTACGGGAACGGGGATACTTGTTTCCATGAAGCTGTCCTGGTGCTGGGCAGCACACAGAGGGCTACTTTCCATGAGGAGGATGGGATTGTTCTGGATTGTCTCAACTAGAAGCAGATGGGGAAAAAAAAATATATACAGAAGGACAAAGAACAACAGACGTGTGGCCACAAAGTGTTAACGTACAAACAATTGCAACTGAGCACTTCAACTATGAGGAAACGGTCTTCAATGAAAGGACAACCTTCAAAGAGAGCAAAAGAAATGAAACATGGGTGGCTTTCCAAACAGACCCACATCAGAGAGATTGGCTGGTAGCAGACGAGAGCAAAACGATGGTATTTTTTCAACACCAAAAGAAAAGGGAGCTTCTTCAGCAGCTTCTTCAAGTGAGCTAAATCCACAAATAGCCAGCAGACCCACAGAAATCTTTTTACTATGAGGAAAAATAATACATACTCCATGGGATGATTTACTTGAATCAGAATTACAGCCTACACAGTGAAAAGCACAGGAGTAAGCAGAGATGTGAATTTAATTCCACTCTGCGAGTTGATTGCAATGAAATGGGGACCCAACATTTAGTACAGATGGCACAAGGAAAAAAGTAATGGAAAAAAGTCTAAGAGTCCTGGATGGGGTAAAAAACAAAGCCAGCTATCTGCACAAGGAAATGCACACAGTGACATTACAGAACATCTTGTGCATAACTAATTGTAATAATTGAGTTTTTGAATTCCACATGATCATCAAATCATATACCTTAATTATAGCAACAATTAACTTTTCTGGAGCATCCTACAATGAGCACTTCTGTGTTATTAGTGGCTTTGCAAGCCATGGTCAGAACAGCCCTTCTAGATAATACCTAAATTACAGCCATTTTTGGCTCTAACAGAAAGGAAAAGCCTGTTGCTGTATGATAAGCAAATGAAGAAGTGTTGTTTTATACAGTCAGGGAATTTAAAGTTGCTTTTTTGGTCAGTTTTATTCATCACGTCAGAGCAGCATCTCTTACAATAACACAGCTCAAACCTGGAAAGGGTTTTGAAATCACCCTTCCCTTCCTATAGCTGAGCTAATTGCCATTTCACTCCTCTCCATTACATCATGTACAAGTTTCTCTCTAAACTTAGACACAGCCAACCTAACAGAGGTGTAGAGAGGCACAGTAAATTAGTGAGATCACTGCTGTAGCACGGGATGATAACCAGAATGCAGGTTTAAGTTGTGTTGTTTTTTTTTTTAAGGCTACTTGCAGCTGATACCAAGAATATACACTCCCACAAATTTGCTTTCCAAGTTGTCACAGATTCCCCAAGCTGCTGTAACTGGACTGAGTACAAATGCAGTTGTGGGTGGATCCATTTTTAAGAAGTGCTGCAGCAAGATCTTTGCTAAATTTGAGGAATGGGGTCTGCAGAAAGTATTTATTCGCTTTGCTAAATACAGATTTTAGTTTATGCCTGTTGAAACAAATCAGACCTCTAGATTCAGCAATTAAAACCATCTTTAAAGATACAGATACACAGCAGACCACGTAAGTGGAAATTTACCAGAGTTTTAGAGGGGAATGAAAACAAACAAAAAACAAAACACACAATCCCAGTCTTCCTAGATGGTGGCTTTTGCGTTTGACTCCAGTTTGCCAGCATGATTTCTTTTACAGTAGCAACTCCTAGTACTCTGTTGACTTTAAGGAGTCTTTGACTACATGTCTCCTAACAAGGGAAAAAAAACAGTGAAACTGTCCTCCTTGCCCCAAAGCCCTTACTCTGGGAGGAACTAAAGCTTTAGGTGAAATGGAAAGGCCAAATTTAGTTTTGTGCAGCAGTTGAATTCCCCGAGAACTCCTTGCAATGAGAGCTTGCATTGAAATGGCAACAGACCATGAGAGTCCAGGCACAGAAGTGAAGTGAAGATGGTAGGAAATAGAATTCATTCTATTAGATCAACTGCAGGAGCACTGATGTAATGGGAGCTGAGCCAGGGCATGGTCAGGACACAATTGTTTCAGATGAAACCTAGCCAGCCAAAAGGACATGCACACAGCCATTTTAGACATTGTTACTGCTGCAATTGGGGTAGAGCAAGTGAAAAGGCCACTGATGGCAGTGGAGTCCTAGGTAGATTGTCTCATGGGCAAGGTGTAAAAGGCAAGGCATTGCCAGCAGCCTGACCGTCTGCAGGAGCCAGTCCTTTGGCTGGTTCCGTGAAAAAATAAAGGGTACAACCCAGTTAATTATCTCATTATCTTACTGTTGACTTTCCACTCTTCAATGGTCCCCTAAACACCAAGATCCTAAAACTCAGCCAAGTTAATGATGTTCCATTCAGTCCCAAGAACAAGCACCAGCTTGGGTGTGAAGCATGGACTTTCAAAGGAAGCTCATTAGGTTTTGACTCTCAGCAGCTGATGGCCTCTGTGTGACAAATGACAGGCATTTGAGCCACAGGGCACTGATTTTGTTGGAAAAAAAACCCTACTTTGCTGATAAATCAAGAATAAAGTTAATGTTACAGGGCCAATTCTCTTTCTTGTCATTCCCAATTGCTTTGATAACTTCACGTGAAGTTTGGACAGCTAAACAGGGATCCAAAGTGACTTACCCAGAACGGCAGAATTGCCATCACCCAGTGGGAACCTCTGGTAACGGGGAATATTAAAGGGGGGCAAAAGGTAGAACTTCCTCTCCAGAAGAGGCTCGAGGCGTGAAGCAGATGGGTCTGCAGGGTGGAACAGGTTATAGACCTGCTGACAAGCTGGTCTGAGCTGAAAGACTAAAGAGACAGAGAAAAAAGTGTTCAAGTATCACGCAGTTATTTGTCTATAAAACAGATACCTGTTGAGGGTTTTTTTGTTTGTTTTTTTTAAAGTACTGAGGATTTATTACCTCCTCTTATTCCATTTTAATCAATTGAAATAATTTATCAGTACATTTATAGATACAATAACTTTCCCAGTATTCTTAACATTTGCAAGTAAAGAACAAATGAATAGCATTATCAGTATTGTTCAGATCATAGGGTGACCTGATTCCTTATGGCAGAATAAACATTTTCTTTACAAATATTTGTTTTTTTTTGACTCAATTACTCATGGAACACAGCAGTTTACATCAGCACTTACTGTCAAGAGCTGGAATGACAGTTTTTCGCAGTGCAAGAACCAGACCCAGGGGAGAACCGAAGAGGAAGAAGTCAGTGATCTCAAATTCAAACTTCCCAATATTTCCTCCATCCAGCATAGTGGAGCTACTAGATCGCCTGGATCCCGGGTCATTTCTCAGAACACTAGAATGTAAACTAGAAGAAGACAGGAAAACAACATCAACATTTCATCCACGCTATTTTGTCATAAGTGAAGGTCAGATAAGTGATTGACAGTGAGTGTGATTTCTGTCTTTCTAGCGAAGGAACTGTGCCAATCAACCCACTGTGCCTCTGTACTGTAGGTTTACTATCCAGCAAAATGTGCCCCCCAAACAATGACCTCATTTCATTGGTATACTTCAGACTGTACAAATCCCAGCTTCAAGTGGGTTCGTTAACACTTTCCAATCACCTCGAAATGTTGGTTTTTTTGAGGAGTCAAAATCTTGGCTGCTCTTGTAGAACAGCCATTTGCAGGCTAAAATAACCAGCAAACCAAAGTTACGAGAGTAACAAACGAGGGAAAAAAGCAGATTTACAGTGATTCACTCCATTCCACACATCACTGCTGTGCTTTGAGTTCCTTCCATCACCTGACTCTCAAATGTTACAGAAAACTGCGCTTACCCATTTCTTCCTCATAGAAGTATTTGGACAAATGTTACAGTATTAAAAAGAGAAGAGGAAAAGAAAAAATGGGAGGGGAAAGAGAAAAAGAAAGATCAAAATCTGCAAGAGGGCTTCTAACATACTCGTGTACCGGGTTTGCATTACAGCTTCCAAACATGTGCATAGCACACACTGGAAATGGTAATCCAAGATAATTAACTCAGTGGCCATGATGTAAATTGCGTTTATCGTGCAACCAGGACTCTCTCACCTCTGTTTTTCCCTTGAGGTCACATATGCCAAGTTATCACCATTCAAATTACCCCTCAGCCTTATCACAACAACCCCAAGTAACTGTACTTAAAGAAAAAAGATACAGACTGTGTCCAGCTTTCTCATTTTAGCTGTCAAATCTCCTTGATAAATTAAACTCGTGTATAGTGCAGGCTGGCCAATACAGAAGTTTACAACAAAGACTTGACGTCACATATCCGTTGGACACTAAGGAAAGGGAAACAGGAATTCTTAGACAACAAGCCCAGGAATCCACCCCCATGCTAAGAAGAGGTCGTGGTCTGGGATTAAACAGTGAAATAACAGATGTGTAGCACTAATAACCTGGTTCAGAAAAGGTTTTCTGACATTCTTCTCTCACCAGCCTAAAGCAATACGCTTGAATTTCTTTTCCTCTCCAGATTCTACAGACTCAGACTGCAGCCTTGCTGGGCTGTCACCAGTTGCAACTGGAGAACTGCAAACAGACTCCCAGCAGTGACTTAGCAGGGCGTTTTCAAACACTTTAAAAAGCATTAGAACGGGGTCCATAAAATATGTAGGATAAATGAATACCACAACAACCAGGCTGGATAATAGGCTTACTGGCCTGGAGTCAGGGATGATGCAAATGTAAGTCTCTACCCAGTCCCAAGACAGAGTCCCAGGTGGCCACCAGCGTGTGCCACAGCAATTGTTCATCGAGGCCACGTCTGAAGGCAGCATGTGTTTGCCCAAGTGGGCAGCAACATCCCAGCACCTTGGGGCTCATGGAAATAGGGCTGTTCATCTGTAGCCTTAGAACTTTGGCAAGCAGCACATTACTCCAGGGACAGCATCCTGCTGGCTGTCGCTCCCAAAGGGTGCTAATACCTTCTCCTCGTGCTCCACTGCCATGTATTCTCCGAAGGTGCACACATGCACAATCACAGTGACGTTCTCCTGGTTACCATCCACAGGGAAATAACCAGCTTACTTATGGTAGACAGAGAGATCGCAAAGTCAAAACAGCGATGTCAAAAGCAAGAGGAACAGGAGGTTACAGCAGTGACAGCTAAAATGAGTATGTTCCCATTCCTGTGATGTGAACAAGCCTCCCTGAGATCACACTGCTGGGATGTGAGATGCTCAAACAGATTTAAAAACAAGCCACCTTCGGCGAAGCTACAATTATTTTAGCTGTCAAGACTGCGACACATTAAGTTTGCTGCATGTAAGGAATACAAAGTTATTCAGAATAAGTTCAGCACTGCTGAAGACACGGCAACAGCAGCGTGATCCAAACAAACACATGACAGAAAGGATCCTGATGGCAGATGTGTTGCAGCAGGGCAGGTACAAGGCTTTTTGCATATTCGCTCACCTTCCCATGGCATCTCTTTGTGGGGAATGGAAGAGAATGAGAAGAGTCATACTGCTAAGCAATTGGGATAGCTCCTCTCATTTTACTGGAATCTTGACAGTCTTTTCTGCAATCAAAAGAAATGAGAGCCAAGGGGAACTCTGAATCCATCATGCTCCAAGCAATGTACAGTGCCCTGTTCTCCCTTTAAAAAGCAGCAGATGTACTGTGTGCATTAATTAAACAAGAGCTTATGAATTTCAGAAGCAAATCAACTCATTTACAATAAAACAAGTACAGCACAGCCAGAAATAATGTAGTTGTGCAGAAGGACTGAATTTAAAAATAAATGTGTGATTGTAATCTCCAGATGCTGCTCTGGCTTGCTGGGCATTATCCCAAAGAAGAGAGTTGATCTGATACATGAATAAAAAATTAGTGTCTTTGGCACAAGTTGAAATCTGCAATAGGCACAGAGAGAAAGGCCCCGATGTGCCAGGCTGCCAGAATGCTGTGCCCATTAGGAAAACTTGGCTCAGTTCTGCCAGTCTCCTGCACAAAGCTGAGTAGCATCAGAGATTGGTTTTCATATGGGAAAATCATTATTTAATGACAGAGAGACTGACGGGGCATTCAGCCAATGACTGGGCTGGTGTGATCCCTGCCAAGAGGAAGGGGTGAGCCTCTGCACCCTGGACTGGAGAGGGAGAGATGCAAACGGAGCTGCATTTTTCCAGGATAAATCTTGTTACTGAGCTTTGGGAGAGGCTCATTTTTGACTCAAGTTTTAAAGGTTGATTTTGAAAGAGACAAAAGCCCCAAAGAAGTAAAGGTGCCCCAATCCGTCAGCACACTGAACACTGACAGCCCTTTCCAGGCTCCCCTCAAATGCATTCCAATGGGAGTCGGCACACTCCTTAAGAGATGGAGCAAGAAAGTCTGGGACAAAGCTGTTTGAAAAGACAGATGGCACTGCACAATCCCTTTGCCATTCCAGGCTCACTGCCTCTGCTAAACTAGATGTAATATGCATCAAGATGCCAGCCCACTTTCCTGTGCTCAGCTCGTGCTCCTGAGGTCAAGAACACGGAAGAGAAAGTACGTTTCTGCATGACTCCTGTACTACAGGAGGCTGTTTCAATAAGGTACGAACAAGACTGATTGTCTTTTATTGACCTGCTAGGAATACCTGAACCCTAACCCTAACCTGTTTTGTCTTTCGTAAATGCAGCTACCTTTCTGAAAACAGAAACCCTGTTCAGCTATGAATCTTTTGCAAATGGGCCCCTGACAAGGCAGGACAACATGAGCCCCTGTGTTGGGGCAACAACTGAGGAGAAGCAGAAGAGTGGGATGAGATTTCAGCTCAGCATAGGGCAAAAGGAACAGCACTGAACATAGTCACAATGCAGGTAATGGTGTTTGACTGGGGAGACATTGCTCCCCAACGCTGGGAACATGGAGGGAAGAGGAATTAGGAGAATGATGCAGTTCCTCTGGTCCTATAGGAGACAGAGGTGTGGGCTGTCCAGTTCCACAGGAAGAGGGAAACGATTCAGCCAGAAAAAGCCTCTGGGCTTACAGAAGTAATCCCCAAATGATCAGCAGCAATGGAAAGACCACCATGAAAATTTTATCAGTTATGTTAACAGATACGTTTGTGAAAGCGCATCTGAAGAAGCTTTGCAATGTGATACTGAGAACTTTGATAGTGAGTAGCAAATTTGAAATACAAACTAGGTGCAATGGAGCAGCTCTGGCAGAGGACAAAACCCAATCCCTTGCTCCTGATTCATGTAATGGCGTGGGTGACTTTGCCAAATAGTCACGTAGGACAGCAGAGATGAACCAACTTACCAATGAGGGGCTCACAGTGACTTATCCAGAGCATGTGACTGACCTGGCAGAAACCTATTACTGTGATAGGAAAGGGCACTGCAGTTCAATCTCACACTTGAACTAAGCTAAAATTAAAGAGCACTCTACTCGTGACAACAGGTCAGCTTTTGGAGATGCTTTGAAATTAAAACAATACCAGATTCACAATTCTGCTTCACTCTCTTCACTCACGCTGTTAACATATTTGCCATATGACCTCCATGCTGCAATTGCAGCACAGAAAAAAGCAGTTACCTGATTGCCTGGGCTGTCAGAAACAGGAGAAAGAGCTGTTCCATTGTCATACTGATGCAGTAGAGCAGCTGGATTCTCTCACTGCTGCTGAGTAAGGGTGCTGATAGTTTTTAGGTTTTTTTTGTATATACAACATACTCAATGAGATCTATATTCCTCTAATCTAAAATAACACTTTCCTCAACCTTCCTTGACACAGGATAACAAAGCAACATTCGAGTTTCACAGGTGCACCATCTCAGCTCCAGAACCCTGCTGGCTCTGTTCTTCAGAAATCTTACCTTGAAAGAAAGGCCTGATGCTGCTTTATCGTGTCCAGTTCGTAGGTTGACGAATCACTCCTCTTCCGTGGCAGCTGCTTCTTTGGATCCTCTCCGTTGCTACGGGGAATATCAATGTTGCTCCTGCTGAGGTGTCTGCTGGCTTCCAGATTAGAGCCGCTGGAGCAATAGCTGTTGTTCACTGTTATTCCAGGAGACAGCAGGTCGGTATCCTGGGATTTGAAAGACATGGACTTATCTCTCTGACAACTGCATCATCCACATTATAACCTCCTCCTGCCATCCTTCTCAACCCATCTACATCAAAACCTCAATGAGAGCAAAGCCCATCAAGTCCTGCCATTCACACACACTAAGACACACCTGCTGGCCATCAATTACAAAGACAGACTTTGCTGTTTTGTGCAAAGATGCTGACTAAAACCAGGGGCTGTGGCCAGCAGACCTATTCCCAGCAGACACAGCATTACCTGGACACTCACAACACTCCCTCTTCGACTGCTGTTTTGGCTCTCAGACACAGTTTGATTGCTGTAGCACAAGGCATCAAATCCCAGAATTCCTCCAACACAGTCCCCGACCAAGCAGACCTGAAAAAGGCAACAGAGACGGGGTGGGGAAGAGCCCTTCGACTTCAGTTCAGAGATGACAGTTAAAAGGAGAGCTGGATTATACTTGGAAAAGCTGCTGTAACAGGATAACCAGTGTTTTTATCAGTAAGACTATTTTGTCAGAGAACATCCGCTCATACCCTGCAGACTCTTGCTAGCCAGCACAGCTATCATGTTCCGCCTGTTCCCATCTGCCAACCAGAACAAGGTGAAAGCAACACAGAGACCATCTATGGCCCTGAGTCCAGGGTCGAAAAAGCAAGCCTGAATCCTTCCTCACCAGCTGCCCACACCACCTCAGGCAAGCTTTGCTGTGCTTCTATTCCCTGTTTGTGCTGTCAGGAGATAATGCTGTCCTGCCTCCAAGAGCATTCAGTAGATAGGCACAACACAGCACTGAGAGCCCTGAGCAGAAGGCAGCTTTCTGCGGCCCTGGGGCTGGGAACAAGCTCAGGGTGGATAATATCCACAACATGCACAGCCTGTTCAATAGCTCAAATTCCACTTGGGCTAGAGAGTCACTCTGCTCACAGGAGTGTGATGCTCAGTGATGGTATTTTAAGGACACAGGACTTGTGCCACCTCAAAAAAGAAACCTGTATTTGTGACAGACAACTCCAGTGAGAGCCACTGAAGGTCCTTTAAAAAGTGGAACACTCAAACATCCTTGGTTTGCAAAGGGAGTAACAAAAGTAGCATTCCTGATTTGGAAAGGTGTGCCATGCTGAAAACTGATTAACTTCACAGCTTTGTAGCTTCAGTTCTCAACACAAGCTCTGACTTTACTTTGAATCCCAAAGGTTCAAGACAGAGCGTAAGCAATAATCTCTCTTTCAGAAAGAAATGGAAGCACACTTATTGCAGCTCAACACTTTTACGTTTCCATCCATCCTGAGAAATGAATGAGAAGAGCTTCAGAAGGAAATTGCTTCACTTGCTCTTCCTTTCGTTGTGGCTCACCTGGCCATTGAATGACATGCCCTCCTGGGATCTGATGAACTCGCTGTAGGCCTGGTTGGCTCTGACGATCACTGTGGCTACTGCTTCTTGGTACTGAGGTGATGATGTTGCTAGCAGAGGGAGGGCAGCAAGTGGAATATGATCCTGGCTGTTGGATAGGCAGCCTTCATCATAACTATATGGGCTGAGGCTGGATAGAGCAAGAGAGATTGGAAATAGTAAGATGCAGAGTGGGGAAAACCATTTAGAAGCAGTACAGTCAGTTGTGAAGACTGTTAAAAAAGAAAAGCCACAAGACAGAATGGCCATTTACTCCAAAGTGAACACATAAGAAATTTAATAAGTCTTTCCCTCCCATCAAACATAAATCTTCAAGGACAACACTCTTACATGGATAGAACAACCCTCAGACAAGAACTAGAGCCTCAGTATTTATTGGACTCATTAGAGCAAATCAATCACAAAAGTCTTGCTGCATGATTACTGTATTCACTGCAGCTAAGTATGAAATCGAGATTGAATGCTTCTCCAGTATATTAATAAGTGCACTCTTGTAGTGTGGTCAGAACTTTCAATGTGCAGAGTTTTTAATGAAGTGCAGAGTATGTAATGAATGCTAGATCAAAAAAGAAAATAAAAAACAAGCAAGAAATTTTACACGTCTGAAAAAAAGTAGCATCAACTTACCTGGACACCAGTGAAAAGGCTTCAGAGCAGATGGCTGGGCAAGGGACTAGCCTGATGGCAATGTGTCCAAGAGCAGCTGGGTAATGTACCCTCATCACTGTGTCAAAGACAGTTGTGATGGTGTTGACATCCCCTTGCTTAGAGCTCTGATCACCACTTCCCGAGTCTAGGATGTTCCCTCCATGGAGTACTAAGAGGAGGACATGGATTTTACTTGGCTGCATTAATGGCTGCACTGATTCATCCTAGGTGGGAACGAACAGAGCAAAGTAGAAAGGTTGATTTTGCAAAGAAATTATATTTGTCCCACATGGATTTTAAAGAAATTTTATCACTGTTTTTCCCCCAAGCTCATACATGGTGCCTACAACACATGCACTAGTTAAATAGGTTTAAGACTTCAGATTTGCTTATAATGTTGGCAAAGAGGAACTGAAGAGAAAAAACCTCCCCATAAAAAAGTTCCCCGTAACCAAAGGGCTGGCCAACAACTGGCTCAGTGGCTGCTACACAGACACACCACAGGTCTGTATAGTGGCTGTCCAGGTCATTTGCTTATGATGTTGAATAAATTCCTTGCCTTAAAAGACAGGTTGCAGTTTGCATCTGAACTCCAGAGAGGGTTATTGTTAAGTTTCCCACCAGAACAGCTCTCAATCTGATCCTGATGCCCTAAGAGCAGGTCCAAGAACAACCATTTGTGTTGGTTACGTGTTATAATGCAATGGAACATAAACTATTTTTGGTATCACTATCGGGGCTCTCAGTGTTAACAGCTCCTTTGCAGACTCTAATCCCCCTCCCTCAAAACCTGAGACATGCAAAAGCAGGTACTGATCCTTTCTCCTGTGCCTCACCCCACATGCTAACAGAGACAACCTCTGAGAACATCCTGGCTCCTTCCCCAGGGGAAGGCAACTCTGCTGAGGCACTGCAGAAGACACTGGGAGTTGGTGGGAAAGGGGAGGAGGGGGCAGTAGGATTTTCCATTTGGCAACTTTTTTCTTATTTTAACATCTTTCGTCACCTGCTGTCTTTTGAGCAGTGATTGAGCCCCTGACAAACACAATGGTGGGAGGGAAGCATGCCCAGGCACACATTAGCAACCTAACAGCTGGCTTGCATTTTTACCAGATAATGCTAAAGCATGTGTTAATACGCAGCCCACCAGAAGCATTAAAAATCACATCCAAGTCTGTAATAAAGATTTTCCAGACCTCCTGCACAAGAACAGCCTTTAATTATTTAGCACCATTACATTATATTAACGTCTGCTCTTTAAACTTTCTCCGATTCCAGTTTACAGCGCTTGCAAGGTGAACTTTTCCCTGGCTGGAGGCATCAGAGGACCTCTCTCCGCATCTGAGCACTGCTTTCAGACAAATGTTTTAAGTGCTCATTTGGAGAACAACATGAGTCACCAAGCTCAGGTCATCCGGAGGTTTATCAGTCATTTGGAGGCGCCGTTCCCTTCCAGTTCATTAACCTCTGCTCTTAAAGGAAGTGGGGAACATGCAAGCAACTGCTGATTATTTTAGGGGTGGTGGTGGCTATTTAGAACTTTCCTGTAAGATCTGGATTCACGTAAGACAACTCAATCTTGGGCTACCTTTTGGTGAGGGAGTTTCCAAACTGGAAATCCCTGCTGTGATGGCTAGAAATTTCAAACTGTTTTAGTGGACTACTTGTGAACCACTACAGGTAAAAGGTGTTTTCAGCTCACTTTCAAGTTTCTTTCCTAAAATTAAGCCAGAAACAAGAGTGACTTGAGGAGACTACCTGAAGAAGACAGCAACTCCTCTGCACCAATTCAGCTTCTGCAAGAAATCTTAGGGCTGTGGGCTGCAGACAGCTCACCTTGAGGTGGCTAGAACCACTCCATCTCCAGCAGCCCACTTTCCCATAGCCCTCGAGCTCTCAGTCTCTACAACAAAAGCTTAGTGTGTAGAATAACATCAACTCCATGCTCACAGTCTTTAACTGACTGTAACATAAGTTGAGCAGTTCACAACGGACTCTGCAAGCAGCCACATCAGCTGTGCAGCACAGACAGGCATTGCCTGGGGGGCAGGATGACTACCATGACTCTAAGGGACATCTCACTAGGAGACTGGCTTGCAAAAACCTGCATACTCCAAGACTGGAAAGCCAGCGGAGTAATCATTTGTTATTTTATTCAGAGCTCTGATACAGGCTGTGCTATAACTGGTTTCCAAACAAGGCCCTGAGCAGCTCAGATGAGTGGGCTGCAGCACAGCTGTGTCAGTGGGACTACTGCAGCCTGCAGTTACACAGCACTCCTGTTTCCACTAGCTCACTTGGCATTATTAGGGCAGTTCTACCAGCAGTGCCTCAGGCAGCTGTTATCCCCACAGGATCAGTGTTTTTTCCAGCTGGATACCTGATACTGCCTGCAAACGATTGAAAATTTTCTATCTGATGCTCAAAAGGCAGGTGAAATAATCCCTTAAGCCTAGCCAGGGAGTACACAGCATGCCAGTGTGGCTTCAAATGATACACAAAGACAAGACACCACTCGCAGAGAAGAGAGTGGTTCACCCCATTTACCCCCACATGGAGACTTTCCAGCAACAAGGGATCTTGTTATAAGAAACCTGAGTGCTTACTTCAATGATGCTGAGCCTCTCCACACTGGAGCCAACGTGGTACTCTGCTGATGTCTCATGATACAAGTCACCTGCAAGCACAGAGGTTTAAAATGTCAGCACTGCAAGACACTTTGGCAAAGACACTCTCCCACAGATGCAGATTGTGCCAATGCCTCTCAGCCTCTTTGCCTCAGATTGCCTTAATTATTTCATCAAATTGCCCTCTCCTTCCCTCCCCCATCCTTCCAGCTTAGAAACCTGGGCAGTGCCAGGCCACTTATTTTCCAGCAATTTCTCATAACCTTAATAAGCACTTTAGGACACTGGCAAGCTCTACTCTCTTTACAGCAATCCAAGCATCCTTACTGCATCAGGCACTGCATCAATGGGAAACCCCTGCACAATTCTCAGAAATGATTCATGTGTGGGAAAATAAAAGGAACCACTGCAACTGCACTAGGGGAGCAGAGATCTGAGGCACTCACATGTCTGTGTCTACAGCATTGTACTAGAAAGCCTAAGTGTCATCCTTCACTGTGTTGCTACATGAATTGAGATAGCTGAGGAGTCCGATTTTTTCCAAAGTTTTGTAAAGATGAGCAGGAAAAAAAAATTGAAAAAAAAAATTGAAGTGGGTACAGATAAGAACAAAGGATGGAGCAAGAGAAAAGAAAAGTAAGGAGAAACTGAAGTAATTCAAGACAGAGCTGAAGTATTTCATTATTATATGAATGAATCCTGGCTGTCACACAAAGGAACCCAACCAACATGGGAAATGAGGAGAACCAAGAGCTTCCTTCTCCCATCTCCCACCAGGCAGCACTGTTCCAGCAATGCTGGGCAGTCATTTCTACACTCTGCCTCAGCTTCTCCGTTCATGAGATGAAGATAACAAGTCTTACGTTGTTTGGAATGGGGCTGTAAAAGTGACCTGGAGAGCCCATGAAATATCACATGCGGTTTTGACTTAAGAAAAAAAAAATTACCCTGGACATCATCACATTCGGGGGTTTCAATTTTATCCATCAGATCATTGGAACTCCATTTGGTTATTTCTTTCGGGAACATTTCCTCATTGTCAGACAAGTCCTCTTTAAAAAACAGATTGTTTGAGTCACACACATACAGTTATGTATACAGACAAGAGCACAGAATAGAATTTTAATCAAAAGACCCCACAGCTATATGTAATCTTATAAGCATCCTGATGGTTTAAGTCATAATAAAACACGATACTTTCTCAGCTTTCATTATGTAGGAAAAGAAGCCTATTTTGAAAAAGTCAAGAACATGCAACTAAAAGGTTCTGTTTCCAAACAAAAGCCCTAAGGTGTGGAAAACATGACGTAGATTCTTAGAACAACCATTTGAAGTACAAAGACATTTTTCCTGCCGTACTTTCTGCTTAGCACGACCCTATATGGCTGCTTGGTGATGCTGAGAAGCCAGCAGGTTCCATACAGGAGAGGACAAAGCAACATTTGCTGCTGGGATCCTCCCTGAGTTATGTGAAAGCTGAGTGAGGTCTTTGGGGGAAGCAGTGCTAAGAATCGCTGTTGTTAACAGGACCAAATACCTAAAAAGGCAGAAGTAACAAAGGAAACGTGAACTCCCTGGGCTATCTTTAGCCTGATTTCCTCAGGAGACTGACCACATTGCCTCTGTGTCCTCAAGAGCTTCTTCCCTGGCTAATTTCAACAACAGCTGGTAAAGAACAAGGGTCCCCAAAACACTACCTTCGGAGAAGTGTAATGAAAAGAAAGATGCATAAAAGGGACAGAGCCTATAAAACACTCCCTGGCAGCATCCAGGAAGGTTAGCAGGGCTCCAGATGAGCCCCTTGCAGGGCACTCCCACAGCCCTTACACTCAGTGCTTCACCAGGACGCATTCTGGGAAGAGGAGCAGAGCCCTGGAGCTGCACCTGAACCCACAGCCAACAGCAGCAGCTGAAAGCTTACAGCGGTGTTTTTGCTATGAGTTGCTGGTTCTTTCTCTTTTTTCTTTTTTCTTTTTTTTTTCTTTCTCCCTACGTTAGGGATGTGTCTTTAACTGTTACAGAGGTTAATTGGTTTCTAATTTATTTATTGCACTGTGCTTATTATTCCTTTCCTGAAAATTTTGGGCTTGTAAATTTAATAAAGAGATATAAACATAATAATAACAGCAGCAATTAGAGATGTCTTGATCTAAAATCTTTAGAGTCCCAGACGAGGGTTCTCCCTTTCTTGGTGCTGTGCAGTCACTAAGAAAATAATCAGTTGGAAGAACTCCAGGATCAGGAAACAAAAAAGATTATGAAATGTATTATTCTTTTCAGTCTATCTAGCTAGTACCTCAGGTCTGAGCACACAGCCAAGCAAAGACCAATTATTTTTAGGAGCTTCTATTTACACATTGACCACAGAAAGACAGCAACCTGGAAACCTCGTGTTGGCATGCCATTTCCTTTTTCAGCTATGGAAAAAGCTGAGTAAATCCTCAGTGCCCCACGCAAGGGAGCATGGAGTACCTGTTCCCAGCAAGGGGAAGCACGTGCGTGCAGAACATGTGCTGGCGGAGAATTAAGAAGATTGCACTCAAAGCTCCTTCAGCAACTTAAGCTTAATATCGAACTTCTTTCCTTGAGAGGTTTAATTGCAGCCCTTACTGCTACCTAAGTGATCACTGAAAGGGATATTACTCCCGTTATTAGCATTTATTACGGGATAGAAATCAGATATTACTGTACTTGTCACCACTTTAACCAGACTCAGTGAACGAGGATGAGTGGGAAGCCCAAGACAAAAAACCTCCCCGAGCTCAGACTGCACCCAGTGCACGGTGAAGGAACGTGTGTGTCCATGGGAGGCACCGGTGAGGATCTCTGCTGGGTGCTGACCCTGATCAGTTCCACTTCCATACAGCACCGACCCCGTATCTCCCAGCACGATGAGCCTCCTGGCTGCTGCTGGGGTTACTTCTCCCTCCAAGGCACCTTAGGAGCACTCCTGGGATTCCCCATGGGACTGAATCCCAAACATCTATCTCAATCTATCTCCTTTTTATTACTGAGTAATTAGAGAAAAAAAAAAAGGGTGGATAGCAGTGATGCCATTTCAATGACTCATTCCTCTTTTCTTGTTATGTATATTGCTACAATAAATCTTCTACCGTTTTTGTAGGTGCTATATAAGTCAATAAACTGACTTGAAGTTGGCCTTTCTCTTTCCAAACAAGATGAATTCACCACTTTGACTCACAGGCATCCTGGCCACTTTGTACCCCAGCACTTGGGAGGCATACCTAAATACCTGATGTGAGAACTCTTCCGGAGTGTGATACTATCAGTTTTGTGGGTCTGAACTTTAGCTGAACATCACTGAAATTCTGCTTTATAAAATTGGGGTGTGATCTTCTCACAACTCCATTTCAGAGAAAGGTCACCAACTTCATCAGCACACGTTGCACATGTAACTTAGATTAGCATTACAAGCTGAGAGGAGTCCATCTGTTGTCGGTAAAGACAGAGCCTCCCAGGCTTACATACATATTAAGCACAACATATAAAATGAATGCAGTGGAACAAAGCTTCTTCATATAATTACATGAGAAAAAAAAAAGAAGAAATAACACCAAAGCATTCACCAAATGTGAGCAGTCAAAATTACTTTGGAAATTCTGGAATCAACACTGATTAATTTTGGCACATGAATTCTGTGTTGCATTCACTATTGTACTTCCAGGAACAGGAGGATAAGGAGTTAATAAAGGCAAACTTCAGTCTCTTCAGGCCCACTCAGAACAATTAATCATATCCTTTACTGATTAAAAAATTATTAAAACATCAGTCTTACTGAATCAGAATCATTAAGACACACCCACAGAGCAGTAAGCATTGCTAAATTTTATCCACACATTTGCAACAAATAAAATACAGCTCCAAAAGGTTAAGATTGCTCAAGATCACATCAGATAGATCACAATGAATCTGAAATGCTGCCGTGTTAAATACAGGAGTCTGCTGGGTAGCGCTGGGGAAGCTCAAAGAAGCTGCACTGATGCTGCAGACAGCTTGGTTAGAAAGGAACAGACCCGAAACAAAGCAATGAAGTCTCGTTTCCTTCCCCACACACTCCCCACAGCTCATGCTTTCCGTCCCCTTATCCCACCACTTCAGGTAATGAACAAGGTGATTTAGGTTCCACATACCATGTGCATCAAAGAATTCATCATCTGAGCTGTCATCTGAATCCCTGGCAATGCTCTGCATCCTCCACTCCGAGATACTATGGCGCGAGGGACTTGCTGGAAAAAGCAGAAAAGCCTTATGTGAAACGCTACTTCGACAAGACAGAGAGTTCCCAACATGATCTTTGCTGGAGGAAGAGTTGTGTGTTCTCTGCAAAAATGCACTGCTGCAATATTAAAAACACAAAACCCTGATGATGCTGGTGTGATGTCAGTGTACCACTTTACGGATCCTGTTTGTTTACTGTTGTTATAACCTGCCAGCAAGATGCTACATTAAAGCAAGCTGTTTGTATCACTCTTATGCTATTTTGAATGGCAGCTATTTATAATTGTTAGTAGGACGTGCAAAATCAGCTGGGTTTTAAAGTTTGCAATTAGGAAGGAAGCAGGCTGATTGGAAGCTTTCTTCGTTCCTCTAATCAGCACACAAGCCATGCCTCTGCTTCACTAACTTTTGGGTGGGTAGCTAAGCAGAGCAGCCTGGATAGAAATAATCTGTTTTCTGCAAGGAAATTGCTTCCACACAAATTGGATTAGAGACCTATTTAAACTTTAAACTTCAATGATTTAAACAATATGCTATCCAACTACTTCGGAGGGGAGCTGTCGGAGCAGCTGTCCTGCTGCAGCGAGGAGAAAACCCAACAAACACTTTGGTCCCTGTCCCTGTTCACCCCCCTTTCCTCACACCTACCTGCTCCTTTTCTCTTCCCCCTCCAGAGTTCCCTACACTGTATGGAAATACATTACAGCACGATTTTTTCAGATATATTTCAGCCGTGATGCAGTCTATGCTCATCACAGAAATGTAGACCGATGAAGGGAACGGCTCAAACAATGTTACGTGGTTTTCCCCCTTTCAGATTCCTCTTGCATGTCACAGAGGGGAGTGCACACCTCACCCAACACAGCAACAACCTGAGGAGACTGACAAATTCTCGTTTAACACGTACAAAGCCTCCGAAAGGCTCCGATTCCTGCGAGAGCTGCACGAGCTGTTTCATACTACGGCTGCAACAGCGTTAAATACGTAAGTCAAAGGCTTCCAATTTCAATTCTGCTACCTGGCTGTCACATGCAGAGACGAAGGAGACCCTGTGCAGTCATCTAATTGCAGCCCAGCAGGGGTTTGGCAGCCCCCAGCTCCCCACCGCCCACCCCTCTGGAGCTGGGAGCGAGGAGGTTGGCAGAGCGCAGCCCATTCACGCTGCTGTGACGTCAAGGCACTCGCATAATGGTTGCTAAAAATAGAGCATATAATAACATATGGGATGGCGTCGAGGGTCCTGCTATCACCAGAGGTCTCACTCGCATGGTATAGAAAGGGCTGAGATCTTTGGCAGAAAGGCGTTTGCTTTTTTCCTGTTGGAGGTAGCGGTGCGTCGACACAGCCCTCCTTGCTTCCATATGTTAATGTGCCACCAGAAAGATTAAAATATCTGCATGACGTACTTCTCAGCACATCGCAAGTCATTTCTTCCATTACTTTTTCCTGTAAAAGCTGAGGCAATCTGCAGTTCCAATCAAATCCACGCTTTGCTCTTAGTGAAAACCTTCAAGTAAAATCCTACAGGGTCTGAAACCTACAGCTGCCAATGAATACATCAGTACCGAAGAGGGGGAAAGAAAAGAAATATCTTTCATAACAAAGAGCGTAGTGAGAGATGGGCACACTGCTAAAACATCCTGGTGCAAGCAAAGTAGCATTTTTATCTCCATACAACGATTTATGAAGCGTCTGGTAGGTTCTTCCCTGGGGCTCACTGGTGAGTCATTGCAAGGTAAAACTGCTGCTCGTATCTCATTCACCATGTGATGAAATCAGTGATGGAGTGGTAAATAAAAATTGAGAATCAACTCCAATATTCAGTACATGTGAGAGATGGATAAGCTTCACTCACCCAGATGCCTCTGCCACCGTCCCTGGAAGAAAAGCTGCCTCCTGGGGCTTCCAAAAAACCAAGATTTTTGCCCTCTTGCTGAGAGAGCTATCACCCCAGCTACCGGCTGCGCCTGACTGAAAGGAGAGAGAGCAGCTGGGGATTCAAGCCCTGTCTCCCTGTAACTTGCATTGTAACTCAGCCCTAAACAGGGTATCTGCTGGGGCTTTAACAGCAAAAGCCCGAAAGCTTGCTGGATGGTATTTAAAGGGGAATGTAATCATGATCCATGGTCTCAACTGGTTTCAAGCTAGCTATGAGTTTTGGTTCCCCAACAGCCAACATGCACTACCACTAGTGAAAGGCAGCGAACCCCAGCCCCTTGTCCTTTCACAGCACCTGCCTTAGTTTCTCCAGCAGCTGATGGAGTCCTGCAGTGCGTCAGCTGCACTGCAGCATCATGCAGTAAGGTGTAACTGCAGCCAAGGGCACAAGGGGCCTGTTGGCAACGGCCTCCTGGATGAGCAGTTAACTGCCACCTGCTGCTGGGTTTTGCACCCCGGGGCCAGGCACACCACAGCATGCAGGCAGGGAGCTCTGCTGAAGGACCGGGGCTTGTAAAAGCTACCGGTGGGTGACAGGGCCAAAGCCTCTCCGTGCTGCTTTGTTTGTCATTTTCTGACACCCAACACTGCTACCCAGCTGCTTCCTGCTCTTCTATTGCTTCTCCTAATTCCCGTTCTTTCAAGAGTGGCATCAATTCAGCCATATGCCCTTCTGACAGTCAGTTATGGGATAATGACAACCATTTCCAAACCTACAGGAGGCCACCTGAGAAGACTGAGCCTGAAATACCACCAGAGATTTCTTATGAGAGGTGAAGGGGCTCACAGGAGAAATAAGCACTGCCCCAACAGGTTTCAGCTAGCCATACTTTCCTAAAGCCCAGCCTCTGCACAGTTCAGAGAAGCATCTTACCTCCTCTCTTTGAAGACCGGGAGGACTTGGAAGAGGTGGACCACTGCTTGGTGAGTGATCTCCCAGAGGCTGTTTCACTGTTACCAGAGACATCTTCTGGGTCCACAGGTGAAACTGTGTCAGCTTCAATGTCCTTCTCACCAGGTGCATCTTTGACTCCGTGCTGCTCAGGATCATTTTCACCACAGAACTGGGCCATCTTCTGAGCCAGCATCAGCTGTGCCTCTTTCTCCAGCTGCCGGATATCCTCGATGGTGAGCCCGTACCATTCGTCCTGCCAGCACCAAGCCTGCCGATGCGCACGGACCATGACCTTCCTCAAGCCTGCAAAGCCAGAATGCCCCAGTCAGCGATGCTAGAGAGCTGCAGGAGGAAGTGCGTTCCCTTCCCCAAAACCTCAAGACTCTGTGGCACTGATATTACACTGGCACTGATATTACAGAAGCATTAACAACATAACAGGTCAAACTGTAGAAATGGATGTTTGTATACCAATCAGGGTTGGAAAAATCAGTCATTTCTGTGCTGTCCCTCCTCAGTTCTTGCTAAACAATCATCCACTGACAAATTAGCAGGTATGCTGCAACTTCTTTTAGCTTGGGAAGGCATTGTGTAATTCCACATCCAAGACTTTGCCTGCGATTTCCTGCTCTGCCAAGGAAGAGCCAGGCACAGGCCACAAATAGCACTCTCATAAAACTCTGGGAAGTTGCAACACATAGATCCAGCCTTCAGTGTGAGACATGTTCCCAAGAAGAATATTACAGAGAACAACAGCAACAAAAAAATCACATTTTAAAATTATTATTTTTTTAATCCAGGCTTGTTTCAAGTGGTTCCTTCACAATTACCACATAACCCACAACAATATGGGACACGATAAAAGGGCTTCCCATATTGGTTGTGCTAAGATGACCAAAAGCTCTCCTTTTCCTGGTAACCCTGCACTTGGTTTCTACACATCAGTAAAAAACCACCACAAATGTGAGCTTCAGAGAGAATGGAATGGGAAGAAAAGGGAAGGAGGAAATAAAGCATACTTTATTTTGCAGATACAATCTTTCTTCCGTAGCACGAGAAAAATGAAGTGTGTAAAGCCAATTTAAAACTTGATTTCTATGTGTCACATAACTGGAATGAATAACTATCTCAACATCAACACACAGTGCTCACAAGGCAAGAGAAACTCTCCCCAAACTTGCAGCTAACGGCTAACATCACCACATCACCAAGACTTTCAGAGCAGAGTGATTGCTGTGGATTTTCAACCTATTTTACTGCTTAAAGCTCACATCAGGTCAAAGCTCCAAACTGTCACATCTTACTGATGGGAACACCCAGCAGAAACAGCTCTTTTTAAAAGCTTCTATAAATACTGACAACTGGTACCAATCAATGAATATTGTTCCCCCCTTTAATTACTGGGAAACTGAGGCAGCAGTGAACTGACAGACACGCCAAGAGCAGCAGCAGGGTTATGGGCCTGCAGCTCTCTGCTGGTGCGCAGGTGCTCGAGCACTCACTCTAATAAGACCCTATTTGAACACCACAGGTCACAGCACCACCGCCGCCTTTACACCACAGCAAGCAATCAATAGGCAACATTAAAACCATGGATAATGGTTCCAGTGCACAGGGGTTCTAAGCTGTTCCCAGCAACATTTGCTTTGCCGTTGCAAAGAGACTCTTAGATCTCACTACTGTCATGCCTTCTGTGATCTTATGCCTAAATGCTACCTTTGTTTTCAGCAGTTATTCTTTTTCTTTTTTATTTGAAGCATATAAAAGCTTATTTTTCTATGTTTATTTCCTTCCTGGCCTGGGCACTTCAATTTCTGCTCTGCACTTCAGTTAGTCCTCCATGCCACCAGCTAACACAAGCCACCCTATCAGGAAGAAACAAGCACAGAGATCAGCAGCTAACAGGATGGATCAGCTCAACCTGAACTTCATTTGCACAGTAAGATTAAGTCTATCAATATTTTATGTAATTCTCTGCCTGACTTTCAGATGGGAGCTCCACTTAACAGGAGCACGCTTGAACCAGCAGACTGTGACCTTTTGGGGGCTGAACAAGGGGCATCAGCCACTTAATTCTGGTCAACCTTAGCCAAGATTCGGTGTTATTTCCCCCTCCAGGTTACTTTTTGCAGAACTGCAGGAGAACATCTTAGCCTTTTTCACCTCCTGTTACGACTGACAATCAGCAGAGCTTAAAAAACAGAGATTAAACTCTCATCACATCCAACAGAAAGCCAAGAAAACACTTCCTTTGCTATACCGCACATCACAGTCATCCTTTGGGCTCACTTGCTCCCAGCCCAATGGAACACACAGACCTCCCCACTGGCACTGCTCATGTCAGGTTAATTAAACATCCCCCAAATCACCCTTTCTAAAGCCTTCTCTTTTGAAAACAAGATGGCATGATTCATCATTCCAGATCAGTTATGAATCAAAAAGACTGAGATTATTTTCCTAGCCTCTGGCCTTCAACGGGGACACCAGCAATGCTGCTCTTCCCTTTTTCAAGCACAGGGAGAAATCTGGAAGAGAGCAAGGCCGTTCAGGTACAGAAGAAATTGAAAAATAAATACTGATGAGCCTCTACACAGCCATATGAATTCAAGATCCAACTACAAATGACTGACATCATGTCTGAACAGATGCAGTGGAAAAAATTGAGTCTTACAGTTTTTTCTCAACATGTCAGAGAAAAACAAGCTTATCTGGAAAGTGAAAGGGAGGGCATAGATCAGGAAACAGAGTGAGGTTGTGAAAAACTCTTCTTAACAGATCAAGATGCCCAGCAGCACAGTACTGAAGTCTTCCAATCCAAACCATTCTATAATTCCTCTCCAGAACTGATGGATAACTCCACAGTCTTGGCAGGCAAGTCACCCACTGAAGTCAGCGAGAATGACAGGAGTTTTGAAAGAATGCAGGTAGCAGCTAATTACAGTAATACGTAGTAGTTAACAAGTAGTTCATTATTTCAATGGCCAGTAGTTAAAAAGACTTCATTATTTCTCTAGAGTGCACAAAGCTTTGGTTAAAAAAACCCACCACAAACAAAACGAACAAGGAAACCACACATGCACATCGGTACACATTCAAATTGAGTTTAGAAGTATTCATCATTTTTGTGTTGATTTAATTATAACATTTCCCACTGTGCTGTGCAGAAAGATGATCTGTGAAGAGTCTAGCAGGGTGCAAACATTCAAATCATTCACCTTTCAACTCACCACCTCACCAGCTCTGCTGAATCCTTCAGGTGCTGGCTTTTCTAAGTGACTTGTCTGTAGACTGTGGTGTTTAACTTAATTTCACAAAAGAAAGCGTAAGTGAATATGACAAAAGTCAGGATAGCTGAACCTAAAAAAGCATTTGTCTGCAGCTTGGGTTTGTTGTTCAATTTGAATTAAAAGTAGCAACTACAGCAATTAAAATGAAACAAACAAAAACCACCACCAAATCTTGCCCAGATCTCCCTCAACCATCTACATAAAACAACTGGTCAGACGCCCATCGGTTATGCACACGGTGGCAACATCCCAGAGCTTTTATAATGCACTCTCTCAGTTTCCTGGCAGCTGATAAAGGATGTCTGATTTTCTCCATTGCAACATTATTTCCTTGATGGTCACAGCAGATTTGATATCCTTGTCAGCGCAGTTCTGGCTGTCTGACTGTATCTGATCAAAGGTGACTGCAGCTACATCTGCTGACTCCCTGCCTTCCCTTGCTCAGACCTCTCACAAAGAGAAGCGTGTTGTCACATCTGTATCATGCTAATCACGACCCACCTTCTCTTCAAAAGACCAAAACCTACCTACCAGGTAACAGTGGGCAGTGCTCATCTGGATAAACTTTTGTACTGGAGTGCTTCAATGAAGACAAAGTTCTACAAAACAGCTTTCTAAAACCTCTTCCATTTCATCACAGCACAACAGTTTGGGCACATTTAGCCAAAGATACACTAACTTACACAAAGCTCTGGTTTCCGGGATGGGAACACACTTTGCCTCGGTATATAATCAATACACAGTCAACACACTTGTTTAGCAACAAAAGAACTGTAGCCCACGTGCACGATTAGGAAGCAAGTGGGAGCAGAACATTATGCAGTGCCAGTCCAATTAAACTTAAATTCTATGGGTAAGGAGTAAAAAAGCACACAAATATTACAGCCAAGCAGACTAACAGCCCACAATTTTAGTCTGTGTGTCGGACTGTCAAAGCACTGAGTAACTGTCCAATTAGTCATCCAAAAAAAAAAGGTTGCTGCACTCAGTAAGACTGAGAACATTTCAACACCATCCCCCAGAGTCACTCCCTCCGCACTCAGTAGCCCTTCCACATATAACAACCCATCCATCTCTTAACTTAGAAGTTTCCTTCTCATAGGTCGTTCTCTAGTTATAGCTTGCACCACTGAAGGACTGCTCCCACCTCAGGGAGAGTTTCAATCCTGCTCTGGATTTCTGCCTCAGTTTTCTCCCCATTTTGATGACCCTGCATAGGGAGAGCTAATTCCCCAAGGATCAGATTTGCAGGAGCCAGCAGCAGAGGAGCCAGCAAAGAAAAGCCAAGGAGGAATTGGCAGACAAACATCTCCAGCACCCGAGTAGCTTGGTCCATGGCCCAGTACATGAGCCTGGCCATTCTGCATAGCTCACATTCTCCCACTTGAAACACCCTCACACCCAGATATCCTTTGCACACAAATTCAGATACTTCTCCCACTCACAGAGAGCTTTGTCAATGGCTGCCCCATCCACAGGGAGGCTACACGTTTGTAGACACCCAAAGCTTTTGCTTTCACTTTTACTCACTCAGCTTTGTCTTGCCTTAAAGTCTTCTCTCATTTTATGCATCTTAACCACTTTGAAAAACAGTATTTGCCATCACTGTAACAGAGTGGAAAGGCTTTTGAAAGGCAGACAATGAGCTGGCTGGGCTCTCTGCAAAGCCTCAATCAAGAGGAAAATGGCAGGCAATCTTTCATGAAACACAAAAGAGACATTTCTAAGGGACCACGGTTTAATCTATGCCAAACACCTCTGAACAACTAGAGGAGTCACATGCTTCTTTTTCATTTAGCAGATACAAAGGAGTTGTTATTCTGCCCCCATGTTTTGCAGCACACACTAAATTAACCCATGTCACTGAAGCACCAAGGGAGTTCATTGCAGAGAGCCACTTGTAATGAAGTCTATAGCAGGAAAAACTTCCAGCTGTGGATAAATAAAACCAAAGGGGCTCTAAGAATGGAAACTGTGACCATTCAAAAATGTTGTGCGGCATCCTCCACTGCTCTATCAGTGTTTTCCACATTAGCTCTCAGGAGCATAGTATAACTAAGAAGAGTTGTAAAATTATTTACTTCTAGCATCAGGTCCTTCAAAGAAGCTTTGCATACGGAAAGGGACAGCTGTGCAGGAGAATTCACTGTAGATAGAAAGTAGGAAGCATCCTTTACCTGGTCTCCCCTGTGACAGTCACAGCTCTGCACTTTTGAGATAGGAATATTTCTTTAAAACATTCTTTAAGGTATCAACCTGGCCATAGAGCCTCTCTCCTGTGGCAAGGCTCACAAAGTCTATCACAGCTGTGTATAGATTTTCTGCAAGAACAAATTACTGCCAGTACTGCTACCACCTGCACAGTCCCCACTTAGTTTCTTCTGAACACAAACAATAGGCTGCCTCCTTAAAAGCACTGACCTAAGAATGATGCATCAATCAAAAAGCAGCACATCTACTCACAGCTGAGAGCTGTCAATGCCCCATGGTGTGTTATAGCACAGCGAGGTGGGGAGTCTGGAACACAGAGATGTATGGCCACACAAAGACCCACCTGCCCCACCACAAGGCAGGCAGGAACCAGGGATGATCCAGGGGTGATTTCCTGGGACTAATTAGGACTCACAGTTGAATGAGTTGAAACTCATTTCCTTGAGCTGCCCTTGAGGAAAATTGTCCAAAATAAAGAAAAATAGCATATTTTGAAAGAGATCCAGGTTTAACAGACAAATCCTTATTTAAAAAAAATGAACTTGAAGCCCTTTAGATGGCTGCATGCGATTCGGATTCATGCATGCCATGACTATAAGTAATAGAATTACATTTTTCTGACCAAAAGCCCTGCAAAAGAGCAATCAGATCTGACAGTCTCTTCACAGACACGTCCTGGCATCACACATTGCACATACCTCACCACTGTATTTCAATTCAGAAACAACATTAATGAGTCGACAGCGAACCTTGCAAGTCTATAAATGCTCACCAACATCATGGATAAACCGTTCGATTTTTGACTGCATCCCCCAGTATCTGAACTCGACTTTACAAAGTTTATATGCACACATGATGGGATATTTCCCAGGGTTGTTCTTGTACTCTTGAATCCAGTCTTCTGATAGAGGGCCTCTTTTAGTCTTCACTGATTTATACAGCTTTGGATCCTCCTCAGCTTTGTATTCATGCGGAGGGATAGGATCTTTAACTATATCAATAGGATCTGTAGAAAAAACAGAAATAGACAGACATTTCCTGAATAAAAAAATAAACATTTTTCAGGGTTTATTTTTTTTAGTAAGTTTCAGAAGCATCACAGCAATTTAGTTTCTTTTTGACTTACACTTATATGACTGATATTTAAATTCTTTACATACTGCTGCTGGGTAGAGATCAGCTCTGCCAGAGTATTTTGTATGCACAGATCCAGCAAACCAAGGCTTTGCTCCAAATCTTTCTGCTCAGTCACTACAGGTCCACAGATCTGCTCACTCCTTTCTTTCCAGCTCCAAAAAGAATTTTTTTTTGCTATTCCATCTCTCAGTTTTTCAAACATGACTCACTGTGGTACAGCTCTGCCTAATCTGAGACTGTCAAATACAACATCTCCCCTCCCCCTTTTTTTTACCTGATTACTGTTATGGAAGAGGGGCTGCCTCTGAATGCTGTATCTTTGGAACCCATTATGTGAGATTAACTGTTAACTCCTCAAACCTTATTGTTACACCAGAGGTAATAGAGAAGGTAGAAAGTTCAATGCAAATCCAAATTGTCCTAATTAACACTTCAACAATGGAGAAGTGGAAATCAACACATGCTTGCTCTATTCCCATTGCAAAGATCTGAAACCCTGACCCCAAACCTCAGCAGCAGGATCTCCCTTTGCTCTTCCAACATTCTCAGCATAGCAGCATGACTCAAACCTGCGTGCTCAGGACCGAAAGCCAGTGAGACAGGCTTAGGAATTGCAAGCAGGCAAACCGAAGTTTAACACAAGCAGTCTAAATCAAGTAACACTCGAGTCTAATTGCACAGTTACCCGCCACAGTCAGTTTGTCAACAGAGCCTGAGGAGCCAGAGCAGCCACTAGGTGTCCTTCCCCAGGGCTCCCACTGGGCCAGGTTGAGCTCGGATCCCTTCTGCAGCCCCAGGGATGCCTCGGCTCTGCAGGGCTGAACGTGCCAGCACTCTCTGCTGTGCAGCCGGGCTGCAGCAGATGCTGTCGACACAGGCACCATGGACAGCAAGACAGAGGGATGCTCTAACACTTGCCCTTTTCTGCCATTCGACAGGTTATCCCATTTTTGCCTTTCCTCTCGTTCAATCCTTACAAACACAAGGCTCATTAACCCAATCTCTCAGACAGCTGTGAAGCTGGAGTGTTAACCTGCACAAGGTAATGCTAAGAGAAGGGGAAGCAAAATGAAATGCACCTTCAATTTTCAGAAATGCAGATAGGAACGTTCTTCATATGCACGAAGGAGATACTCATCACACAGCACTATTTTCCTCTTCAGTGGTTATTTCTATTAACCCTCAAATCATTAGATGTGCAGCTGAGCTGCACAAATAAGACAGAAAAGCATTAGCTTCCTTTTGCAGACAGGAGGGTTCAAATGATTTCTATGTGTTTTACATCAAGTTTAGAAGAGAACTCAGGTGTTCTCATTCTACTCGATGTAACCCTGCCCAGCAATCACATCTCTGATGGGTGTGCATTTCTGTGTTTAGGGGTGGATTGGACAGGACAGGGAGGTGGGACATACCAAGAAAAATCCTTTACACAGCACAAAGCAGAGTAAAGGAAAAGTAAAAGAAAAGGGCTCTTCACCTAGAATGGTTTGCCTTTTTTCTGCAGGAGAAAGGTTGAAAACGTTGACGTGCTCTCCTGGATCGGTTTTGTAGTATGTCTCAATATCAATAGAGAACTTCTCCACAAAAGGGCACGTATACCTGGAAGTGAGAGCAACACGGTTAGAGTTAACTCTGCTCAGTCTGGCAAGCAGAGAAAAGCTTGCCTAAAATGATCAAAATCAACTTCAAATTCAAGCCAGTCTTCACTCACAATGTACTTCAGATATACTTAAATTAAGGACTGTACAGATTAAAAAGACTTCAGTAACTTAAGACACAAGCTTGTCTTGGAATTATGGCTTCAGTGAAACCCCAAACCCACAGCACAAAGGAGTTTGCTCCCCATGAGGTGTTGTATGGATTACAGGTGAGAGGATTCCAGTGCTCCCCACACAGTTACTGATGACTGGGCACCCAAACTAAACAAGAAACATCTTCCCAGCCAGCAAGAAGCAAACATTGGCAGGAGAAAGCCCGAGAGAACAAAAGACTGTGAATTAGGGCAACAGTGTCTCCTCCAGAAGATGATTATCAAAGCAGACTATATACGAAGGGGCAGTTTTCAGAAAGGAGATAACACTTAGTCTGATGTATCAACAGGTTTTATTATCTTTACTGATATGATACCCTGGAAATGCAAGAAAAAAGCAGAGTTCCTGCCTGGAATCTGAAGCAGAATAAAATATGGACTGGTTTGACACAAGGCCATGTTTCCTGGCCAGATGATTCACTCACAGGCATTTCAAGAGGATGGATAAAAACAGACTGAAAGCGGACTTTAATCACTTCAAAGTCATACAGCTCCATTACATTTAGAAATGAACAACTGCCTATACGCAGATGCTGACACTTCATCTTTCCCCACATTCATGTTACTTGTGTCAAAACCAGCTTAAACAGATCTATAAAACTTAAGATTTCTGATAAATATCAAAATATTCTAAAGCCTTTTTATTATGGAAGATAACAGAAACATCAGACTGAATAGAAGGAATGCTCTAAACCAGAGTAACTGGTAAGGCAGTTATTTATTCCAGAGTATCTGAAGTCTTCCCAGACAAAAACAGAGGACCCAGATGGCTCCGCACAGCCTCTGACTCTCCTTTCTTCTCAGAGAGAAAAACATAGGGTGTAAGTTTGTTATTTTCTGGCTCGGTAACAGTAAGATAGTTCTCGGAAAAGGAACAGTAAATTTATTATCATTTTTAAAGGATTTTTCTCTCCTCCCACTTTCCCTCCTAGGGAAATAAGTGAATCCTGCTGCATTTGATAGTGTTCAGCAAGACAACTTTCCCATTGCTACGCACATTTATATCCTTAGTGAGCTAGCAGATAACTGCAATGGTAAGTAGAACACACAGTGCAGGAGATGAGACTAAATCAAAACTATTCAAGATTTCCCATGCTTTGATGGACAAACAGCTCACATTTTAGAGCAACCAGCCACAAACTGTCAAGTACTTATGCAGTCAGCCCTGGCAACACTTAAGCTTCTGAGATTAAGCACTGTGTAAGAATTTCAGGACTTGGCACCTCATTTTCTCTGAAGGACATTACTGGAGATGTAAGACACGCCACTGTCACAGAAAGAGACAGTGAATCCTCTCTGTAAAGTAGGGATAGAACTCTGAACACTTTGGTAAATTTTACCTTGTCCTGGTATAAGGATATGCATTCCACGATTCCTCTTCGACTCGCAGGGCTGCTTTGGGCAATATTGACCGAAACCAGCTGGGTATGTGCATACCAATGTGGTACACTTTGTGAGTATACTGCCCATTCCCTCCTGGCCCATCCATGTACGGCCTGTTCTCCAGGATCTCTACTCCACTGCCTTCCCCACATGTCTCCTCTCTGCTCTTTTTCTGAAAGGGAAAACATACCACAGAGTTAATCATTCCAACGTATTGCACATACTGAGGTCTCAAAGCACACAAAGACTTGGGATGGTTTCTAGGACTCCTGTTGACCACAGTTTCATACAGCCACCAGAGCTGCAGCAGCACCCTGGCAGTAGGAGCACTAAAACCAGAGATTATAAACACAGGAAGCAAGATATTATTTATTGAAGATCCAATACAAACCTGGATGAAATCTCTAAAGCTAAGAGAGAATTTGAATGAAGACCTAACGACACAAATTCCTATGCTTACAAGAGGGTACATAGGTCCTTCTGAGAGCACACTATCCCTTGGCTCCAGCTTTGAATCACCCAACAGCACAGAAAACTATCACATCTGTGGGTAACATGGCAAAGGGGAGGTTGGTCTAACTTGCCAAATTCTTGCAGTGTTGTATCAGCACGAAGAATCCTGCACACGTTCAGCACAGCACCGCAGTACTAAAAACTGTTTTATGACCCAAACCCACAGGATTTGGGGGTTTGTTGCCTGTGGTCTGGTAGAGCAGCAGCTCTCCAAGAGTAGCTTGAAGGCTGTGCTCTGCTAATTAAGATATTTAGAAGAAATAACCCAAATTTGCCAGAATGCACACAGCACCCCCTGGCAGCCTCTGCATTTTGGCTTATTTGTAGCAGTGCCCCTCATTGAGGGACCTGGCAGAATTTCCTTCCATCAGAAAACCACTAATTTCACTGCTTCTGAGAAGAGCTAGAGAGAAACCAAGTAGCAGCCCATCTGTAACACACTTCAGATCAGATTATGCACAACCTCCATCGTTTCCAAACAACAGATTTGTGGTGTTAGTGTTTCAAGTTGTTGAGTTTCTTGTTTGTATTTGAGAGGATGGTTCGGAAATTAAGAAAAACGCTGGAATTTTATACAAGAATCAACTGTGAAACATAACACAATAACAAACTCTCACTTCTGGTATACAAACAATTCAACGAAAATGAGACTTAACAAAAAATGATAAATGAGATGCAAGAGATCAGCTTCTCATCTATTCAGGACAGGATGATAAGCCAACACAGCTATTTAAAAAAGAGAACTTTTTCTTCCTAAAAAACTCTCAAGTGATTTAAAAGTTAAACAGCTGCAACCAACAAATCCAAATAACTGACAATCTAAACAGTCATTTTTTCCTGCCCCACAAACTGCAAAATACTGCAAAAGAGAAGGGCTTTTTTCAAGTTTATGTCTAACATTCAGCTGGCAGTTCATTAAAACACACATCCTCTTAAAACAAATTACTGCATTTCAGTTCTTATATAAGCACTGACCAAGTCCTGTACAAATATTTATGACAATAACATTAAATAATCTTGATAACCCAAAAATCTGATTAATTCAGAGGTCTCGGGAAAGGCAGCAACCCAGCAGGCATAGCGAATGTGTCAGACAGAATAGTAGCACGGCATCTGCTCCGAGCAGTTGATACAAATTATGGAGATCTCGAGCTTTTTTATATGGCAGAAGCATGAGGAAATCACAAGCAGAGGAAATACAGATTCTCTTAGTGCCAAGTTACCACACGTGGAATCACAGATCTGCTGGGTTTAAAGCTACTGTTCTAGATTATGCGGTTATCAACAGTGCCAAGGCAAATCTGCAAGTCCTTGGTTTGGACCAAAACACGTGAAGGAGTTCTTCAATTTCAAAAGAAATCCACAGCACCGAGCAGCCTCAGTGCTGCTGTGAGCATGCAAAGCCCAACCCGTGCACAAGAGCGGTGTCCCCAGACTTACAACTGCTTGTATTGAAATGGAAAACCAAAACACCGAAGATGTATTTTAATAGCCATGGTTGACATTAAAACAGGTTTTCTTTCTCAGAATACTGTTTGATGCTCTTCCTTTCAGAGCTCCCTCACAGAGATGCCCTGTGCCTTGCCTTCCTCTGAGTGCTCTCCAGTTCTGAGCCTGAACACTCAGCACCTGATGCTGCTGATTCGAACTCCAGCTTCCATCAAACAGCCCAGCAGCAGGCAGGGATGTCTCCTGCACTGTTTCCTTTATCAAAGCACCTGGCACTCCCTTGGCAATACTACATCACCTCTCCAAGAGGGGATCAACCCAGCTCTTGATTAATACAACTCCATTTTTGAACCCACCTGCATTGCTGATGGAAAAAAAAAAACCTGATGCTCTTTGGGGAAGTCAGTTTGCATCCCATTTCTGTTTTTTTCTTGCTTTATTCACCTCTACAGACCTGCAAGAAACCCCAAACGCTATTATGAGACAGTGCTGGCTTCTTCCTCTGGTCTTTCTAGTTAAGCAACTCTAGTCCACAGACCTTTTTGTCAACTGAAAATGTTCAGTGAGCCCACGCCCAACATGTACCTCCTGTTTGCCACTTTTCTATGATGGGACAGCAAGAACATTTTCTTAGATGGAGGTAAAGAAAGAGCTGCACCTTGGCATGACAAAAATCAGAGCTGCAAAGTTTGCACCTCAATCTATCTTTTGAGCCAGACGAATTTCTACTCAAAGCACAACACAGCTCATCACTGGAACAGCGGTACAACCGAAGGGAAACTTCCTGTGAGCCTCACAAGGCTGCTTCCCAGCATCGTATGCTCTCCTCCTTCCCAATCTGTGTGTGGAGAAGGCTGCGTGCCACAGGGAGGTTGGAAAGGATCAACGAGGCCAGGTTAGATGGCAAACAGAACAATCACCAACCAGTCATAGAGACAAAAGGAAGATACATATCTGAGAGAATAAAGACATCAGCAACATGCACTCAACAGACCAGTATGATGCTCTGTGCCCAAGTGGCTCTGTGAAAGTACACCACTTCTGGGAGTGAAGAGCAATTTGCTTTTCAACCACAGCCTCTTCATGGCTATTGTGACTCAGCTACAGCATGGAGAGAGCTTATCACAAGGAAGTCTGTAAACAACCATTTAAAAAATAACCACTGATGAGGAAAACATTTGGCTTGAGAAGCACTGGGCACAGACTCTCCACACAATACTCGTCTGCTGGGATAGGCAGCTGTGTAGGCATCTGGGGTCAGCGTTGACTTCACAGACCTTGCTCCTACAAAAAGTGGAGATTTTACTTAGTAGACCGCCTGTGTTGTTGCTATTTGCTACCAACTGGCAACACTATTTTCCCTCTACATAAATATCTGAGGAACAGTTTCCAACATCAAAGAGTACCTAACGGCCCCTGTGCAAGATATCTAAGCTGTAATCACAGTAAACCGCCTTATATTGTATTACAACAGGAAATCTAGTCATCCCTTTAGAAGTCCCTCTCTTCTGCTGATGACACTCGATGTTCTGCACAGCCCCATCAATAGCTTTCCAGGACAGATGGTGACACAGATCCCTTCTAGCTAAAGTAATAGCATTAAATTACTCATAACAGGGAACCCAGAGAAGCAGATGCACCATGATTAGCAAGAATGTCAGTTACTTAAAGGGTTCTATTAAAATAAATCTCTTGGCACAGCAGCATAGCATGGGACACAGCACATGACCTCACCGTAATAACCACAGCATGAATAACTCCAGTGAACGTCGGTTAAACATCAGGTGAGCCTAACCCCACTATCATCTCTCCTTCACAATGGGAGACACGAGGCTGTAAACAAAGATAGGCTGACCAGCTCCCTGATCCCAGCAAATGCCACGGAGTGCATCCTGCAATGCTGTGCTGCAGCAGTCCTGACCCTGCAGAGTGGGATGAGGTGATGAACACAGTCTGTGTGGTTTTTAGCAGGGTCAGCTCAGTGAAGGAACGTCAGCTGCTGGCAACAGAACCCTCCAGGTTGACGATTCAGCTTGAGAAATGTGTAAGTCAGGGTGGGGAAACAAAACTTGCTTTCTAGGCTTTTTAGTAGAATTAGTTTAATTCCACTCCTCTTAAACACTCTGAAGGTCTCAGCTGTTCGGGAGTGACTCAGATCCACCCTGTCCCTGCAGGCCATGCTGCAGCACATCCAGGCTGCAGCGGTGCTCATAGGAACACCATCAGGAGGCTACAGGTGCTGTGCTGCATTTTGCAACTACAGAAGAACCTGGTTTCTACTGTGTGTTCCACACATGCCTGGAGATCCACCGGTCAGCTTTTAGGAGGTGTGTGAAAGGTGAATAAGATGAAAGTCTATTGCCAAGGAGGCTTAAATTTAGAGAAGGCTGCATCCATTCATGGGTTAGCATCCACTTCAAGAGACCTGAGGGGAATTACACACGCTGAAAAAAGCTTGACAAACATTTACAAAAGATTCTGAATCCAGGCTTTTGTGAACTCTGCCACAGAGCCTGGAAGCAGTCTCAAATCTCTGCCATCCCCTGCACAGCATTATTTCACAGGGAGAAAATCTGCCTCATTAACTCTATATTGCATTTACTTCGATATTAATGCACTCAGCATGCTCTGAGTGCTAATTGCACCACTGGAACGTCACAGATCCCTTCCGCAGACTGCAGGAGCATGGTGTGCTGATCAGAGCACAGCCTGGGGGTCCCAGCCCCTGGAGGGGACATAGGATTATCTGTACCATCCTCTCTTTCTTTATAGTGCTAGCTCTGATAAGTAGCATCTCAGATACTACTTTGATACTTCACAGACTTTGAGTGTCTTTCTCACCAGGATGATAACAAAACAGTAACTCATGGTGCTAACTCAGCAAGAAGGGTATTATCCTAAACCATCAGGTTCCTGTTCGTTGCATTTCACCTCCAGAGTACAGCACAGATGCATACAAGCTCTACTCCATACACTGAATCTCTGCAAAGTCTTCAGTAATGTTGCAAACAGTTAAGTGGTCTCACTTCTTCTAAAGTTCTGGGTTTTTCCAATTGTAACTTACTACTTTGAGCAACTGCAGAGAAGAGTAAAGACAGGGTGCATTGCACGGTGCTGATGGGCAACCCAAGCATTCTTCTAGTTTAAAAAAATAAACTACAACTATAATTTTACCTTGTTTACCACCAATTACTGCTTACAGTTCAGCTCCTCAATCCAAGTAAGTCAGACAGTGATTACAAAGAGCTGACATGCTCAGCATCACGGTGAAGTATCTTGGTGCTTTACAGCAATATATTTACCCAGTGCCAGTGGCTGACTTTGACAACCCATGACAGTTTTGATTTGAGATCATTCAGATTGCAAAGACTGACACTACTACACCCAGTAGACCTACTGTCCACGAATAATGAAGACATAAGCCACTGTCTGGAAACAGTAATCAGAAGATTTTTTCTCCCTCTCAGCTTCCACTAGGCAATAGGACCAGACAAATTCTCCTGGGAGAATCCATTAAAATAACACTGAAGTCTCAGCATTTCTCATCCCATTTAGACACAGATGCGAGAAGCTTACTGCTGGTAGATGGTTTCAGCTGACAAGGATAGCAAACAAAGGCATCTATGCATCCATCAAACAAGAACATGACAGCAGATTTCCCCAGATGATCCTTCTGACACACTTGTATGTGCTGCTGAGGCAAAGGAGGCTGAGATTAACAATGACCAATTACTGGGTTTCCTTGTTTCAGATCTCAAGGCTACAACAAGTGCCAATGAAGACCCTAAAAACAGCCTGGTCCTTCCGGAAACAGAAAGCCTCAACTGCCTCACACAACTCACCAGAAAACAAAACGCCTGAAGCTGCTGAGGATGGATGAATCCGATCTGTCTTTGCCAGCCTTTAAGACTTGGTTTCTCTAATCATGACTGTTTTGGTGGGTTTTTCTGCTCAGTTTTAGAAAGGAAATACAAATACTAGTAAGATGTAAAAGGTTGAGAAAAACAAACGAGACGAAAACAAACAAGAGCCCTCAAGAGAACCCACATGGAGATCCCATCCCTTGTGGGTTGTTGTTTTTTTTCATTATCTGCTTGTTAGGACACAACATTCAAGTATTACACTTTGGCAGGAAATGAAATTCTCTCCCCTTCTCTTCTTTGCTTAAAAATTGCCTTTTTTCCCCTTCATCCTTGAGGTCAACAACCCCTTCCAGAAATGCTGGGAGAGGTTAGAAGCAATTCAGCCCATCAGTCTCAGCCACATATCTGGGCTCAGTGTGGCCATCCCAGCAATCGGGTGCCAGAAATGAAAAACAGCACAACAGATGCACAGTTTCAGTCCTAGCTGAATTAAACTGCACCTAAAACTAGCAGGCCAACAATAGAGATGCTGGAAAATACCTAAAGGTCCTAAAACTAACGCATGGTTTATTCTTAACGCACTTTTCCAGAACAGGATTTCCCTCCATGGATAACATGCACATGGGTGTATCCTTTCTACCCTCAGCTGTCTCTTGCTGTGGTATGACTTAGCTCTGTGTTCTGTTAACCACTCCTTTTCGATCATCTGATCTGACATCTAATTCATTATGAGTAATCAGCTTTCACCACCACCAACCTGCTGCCTGCTGATAGACATCTGACACACCAGGCACCGTTTGGGGTCAGCATTACTGTAGGTAATCAAAACTTGGACTATGAAACCAAAATGTTGGTCTCCCCTGAAAATATGCACTGCTCAAATCATCTTCCCCCAAAATGTATATCATCAAAGTGTTGAAACACTCAATTTGGATGTTATTGCCTGATACCTGAAGAAAAAGAAAAGGGGAGGGAGGAAACAGTACCTATTCTGCTCTTACAAAAGCCAGAGAGCTTCTCATCTGATCAAAACTGACATAATTGTTATCAGCACACAGCACAATCTAAGAGCAAATGGGAAGCGACACAAATTAAAAATAAAAATCACCTGAACTGTTATTAACGCATTCGTTTGCCAAAGTAGAACAGTACGCATAACTTTTTCAGTCAAAGGGCTGCACTCCTGATAGCCAAGTGCTGTGCATCAGGGAGCGGGGACTCAGCAAGGAGCTCTCTTCTGAAGAGAGAGAGCAACCTGAAGAGAGAGCTGCTGGCAGGGCTACGTGCAGAACACACATCTTCCAAGCCTCATTTGAGCAAATTAATTATGATATGGCAACCTTCACCGGGCTTGAGCAGGGATCTTAAATAAGATACAGCAAAACAAGCTGCAGGCACTCTGCAGCCCCGAAGCAAGGAAGGCAGGTGAGCTCCTCTACTCCTGTTTTGCAGGAGCTGAGTGTAGGCTTAATGGAAAGACAATATTAAAGGAGGCAGGAGAGAGGAACTTTGTTCCCCCAGGGATGGGTTTTAACAGTACTTTAGAACCTGTGCTTTGTGAAGTACAAATCAGAAACAACCCACATGAAGCGGGACTGACAGTCCTCCAAGAATGTTGCTGGAGGACAGCATGGAACCCAAGAGTTGTGTTTTGTTACTCACATCAAGGCTTACTGCATTTCCTCCCACACAGGTAATTTGGCATGAACTGAACTGCAATGGGACTTCCCATTCTCTCCAGGTACACTCTTCACATCCTTTCAGAAGTCATGGACACTGCAGGACTGCGTTTTTCTTTATATCATGGGCATTGCATTACGGATGCAGGCAACTTTAAGCTGCAACATCTGTTTCCATGGCAATGGGACTGCATCAGCACTCCACTGGGTTTAGTTTAGGCCATCTTCACTTTGGCTTCAGCGCTGTGCACAAATCATTACTGTTAATAGCAAACCAAGTGATGTCACCAGTAACCATGGTGCCCACAGCTGAGGTTTCCATGTGCCCTTTGCGCTCCAACATGCATCCTTCACGCATGACAATTATTTTAATCCAATTAGTGCTTGTAAAAAAGTACACAAAGGGCCAGTGTCAATACTTATTTAGCAGAGGAAAGTTAGTTTGAGTCAACAAGACTGATCAGAATGTGAAGCTTCACATAGCACTTTGACTTCTTATTGCACTGCACAAGTAGGAATGACCTGAAACTCTTGAGGGGGGGAAGGAAGTCTAAACCTCATCAATAGTTTTATTAATAAAGGCAAAAGAACAACTGTTTTAACCCATCCTCCTTCTAAGCCTGATCAATAGCTGGGAAACACACAGTGCTTAGTTTTGCCTGGACAATGCCTCTTACCCCAGTATGAAACTTGGTCTGAAGTGCTCATACCATCTATTCAAAAACAAAGGCAGTGCCAAAAGAAGAGAGAGAGCTGTAGAGAGCGTGCATGAAGAAATCTGGAGTCTGCTCAGACAGGCAGAAACCAGGCTAAAATACCACAAAACAGCACTATCACCTCTTAGGCTACTGCAGGAGGTGACCACGTAAGACAGCTCTGTCAATATGGAGGCTTCACACAAAGATCTCAGACTGACCATCAGCCCAGGCTCCTCCAGATTCACTTGCTTTACAGATCGACAGACACCTCCGCAGACCCATCTAACACTGCATTTGGAAGTGATGCTACTTCTTGATGGATCAGAAATCAACAGCACTGACTGTCTCAGCAGAATGAAGGTGGATATGCAGAAAGTGCAAATCCTGAAGATGTGACCATTCTCACCCAAGCCAGCACAGGTTACTTGTACTTTCTCAGCAGTACCATCACTCAGCTCCTTTTCTTGCAATGCAAGAATATATTCCTAAAAAAACAAAAACACACACATACAAAAAAAAACACCACCACCAAAACCCTAAAATTAAAGTCAGGCCAGGTTGTCATCAGCAGACTCCTGCAAGACAGATATATACACAGCATCACTTTGTACAAATACTGTATGCACTGCGTTATTTGGAATCAGGTCTAGAAATTAATGAAGCTGTTTGCACAATACCAGGATATTTTGGGGATAATCAATTGCGCAGGACTATAAATAATTCAAGCAGTAGGAGAATCGTTCTCATGGCCACTCATTAATCACTCCACCTTACAAAGATACCCACCACACTCCTACAGAATCAAGGCTGTATGTGCCAGAGGCACATGAATTAGGAATCACTTTATTATGGAGATACCTCAAACTTGTTTACCCCAGAAGCTTCATCTTTCAAAATGTCTGCTACACTTTCAGCACAATATTTCATCTTACCTTGAGTATTTACTCCCCTGTCTTTAAATGGGTTTCTCACCATATTAACCATCCCACAGACACTGGCCATGACGATTACTGTCCCTAGTTCTACACGGGGGGAAAAAAAACCTGCCCATTATTATGCTGCAAGATGAAATTTCAATTCAGTATTCTGGATCAATTCTGATCCTCTGACTGCATCCCTGAGATTTTAGGGACCTAAGTAAACTAATTCATAATAGGCTATATGCTAAAATACTGGAATACAAATCTGAAGTTTAAAATCCTTTTTATGTTACATCCTTATCTCAGCATCACTGAGTTTTGTTAGAGAGCATGAACATGCAAACTGTCAAGGCAACACAGCTCATTACTCCACAATCAATCCTTTCTCTGCCAGGTGTGAAATAACAGCCAATTTAAGGACTCTTTCAAGATAGTGGCTACAAAAGAAGAAGAAAAAAAAAAAAGGCAAAAATAGATGTTTGCTATTACAGTAGGTTTTTCCAAAATGCTCACCCATATGGGTGTTTCTGTTGACTTCTGCAAATTAGACCAAGCGTGGTAACATTGGACAGACCCCTCTCTTGCTCCTGAAGCTATGCAGCTGTGAGCATCTCAACCTGCTCTTTCACAAGGATAAAAGCCCCGGTGATCACAACCAAAAGGTTACGAAAACCAGAGGAGGAGCAAAGAACCTGGGAGTCACAGGTTTTGCATGCTGCAGCATGGACATTGGCAGACTCAAACCAGGTTTCTGCTTTTAGGAAACTATGCATCTCCCAAGGTCTCAGCAGTGTCACCTACTTCTGAAATTAAAGCATACGTGTCTGTCTATCCAGATGGCCAAGGCATCTGCAAACGAAACAAGAAATAATCAGCCATCCTGTTCTTCAGTGTCCAGAGATGAAGGGTTAGTTTGTTTTCACCCACTCAATCAATCCTTCACCATCTGCTGAGCCTGCTGGCAACTGCTAGGCATTGCTAACACTTTAAGGGACACGACTTTTGCACCTCAAGAACTGCAAACATGCTCAATGATGGTGTCTGTTCTCAATGGTACTGTCTGAGAGCTACATCCAAGGAGAGCCCAGGTCCATGCAGGGGTCTGAAGCAAAAGCTGGTGGCAAAGTATTACTGTTATTAGCTTATAACGATGACATAGCAGCTGGAAGTAATTCTCATCCCCAAAAGGCAATCCCTGGGTCCAAATGAGTATCTTTCAAGCTCCTGGCCTTTGGAGGAAGGTCACAAACACTGAGAAAACTACGTGGAGCGAGAGAGGACTGAAGTTATTTATAATGGAGAAAGCCAGCTATACACACCAGTATAAAAATAAGATTTAATAACATGAGGAATTCTCTCGTCTTATGCAAGAGTCAGAAGGGCAATGGCCTCCCAGAATCCCATGCCATATGGAACTGCAGTAATGAATGGTATTAAGATGATAAATGGGCTGACCTTTGGCTAATAACATACTGATCTTTCCACAAACACATACAGATCTTGGAATACAAGCTTTTAGGAGACAGAGATTTAACATTAAGATATGTGCTGTTTCTGGGATAAGGGAGAGGCAAACAGAAAGTATGTTCCCTAAACAAATAAGAAAAGAAAGCATTGGAGGAAAGGATAGCTGCTGAGTCACAAATATGCAGGACATCCAGAAGAGGAAAAAATGTGCATAAATCTTATTAGAGGGCCTCTTAAGCATCACACAATAAAAACAGAATGCTCCTATCCTTCACATCCAATAGGCTTCACTGTCCTTACACAGGCAGAAATATTGCACATGCCTTTGACGTGATGTACAGGGAAGACGTCCACAGCAGAGTCCTTAGTTCAGCATTTCTGCAGGAAGCAAGAAATCCCTGCAGATGCTTCAAGCTGTCCCTTCCATCAATGGCTTGTGCTTCATTTCAGGCCTCCGCTGCCAGCGCTTAACTCCAAGTGAGTTTCTGGTTATGTGGGGACAGGAGCTGCAGTTTGCTCAGGTCTGACTGCAGCTCTCCCAGCGCTGTGGGCACATCTGCAGGTCAGGGTTATCTACAGACGTCTCACCTTTGGAAGCAGGAATGGGATTTTTCATGTGTGCACAGATTTTACGAACAAAGGTGGAGTATAAAACTACTGTCTAGAAAAGAAATACAAATAATGATTTCACTGTTTTGAAGTATTTTACTTCTTATGCACCAAAACAGCATCTCAGCTGTAGAAAGATCACTCATTCTGAGTTCAGATATGGTATGTCTTAACTGGGTAGCAAAAGAGAGAAAAGGGCAGCTCCAATGAAAACAAAATAAAAATAAATTTATGCTCATGGAAGAGCTAAGACAGCTGGGTGGCTAATGCAGCAAGGGCTCCCAGTCTGAACACACAGACTACGCTGCATGGGAGGCTACCCGTGAAAACAGTGACATTGATAGATTAAAATTTAATAGAAAAAAGCCATTTGGTTCAAACCTGCTAGGCTTCAAGCAACTCAAAGGTACATCCAGCCCGCTGCTGTAATGTAAAATTAACTCATTTAGAGAAAGACCTAAGTGCTCCTTGAAGTACTGAAACTGGTGTCTCTGCAGATAACATTTCAGAAGCTAGCAGGAAGCAATTCTTGAGAGACTTCTCGTTTCCCCCACCTCACCTCCCATAAGAGAAAAAAAACGAAGGAGAAACAAAGAAAAGGAGGCAGCAGGCCACTCTTCTCAGTTTTTACAGGTTTACAAACCAGCCTGGGGAACTTCAAGCATAATGCAATGTGGGCACAGACACAATGATTCATTGCACGTCTTGCAATGACTAAAAAGTGGCAGAGAGCACCAACTACAGATTATATACCTTACAATTTTAAATCTCTCATCCATTAAGTACAGTAAATGTGAATATAGTCTGTATCACAATCTGTAGAGGGAAGATTCTTTGCTATCTGGGCATGATGTTGCTCAAACCAAGTCTGCAGAGGCAAAAACCTCAATGGAAAAATTTAGATGGGACCATAATACTACAGCCTGAGTCTGAACGTCTCTGCCAACATGGCTTGGAGGGACCAATTCCACAGAAAGGGTACCCAGGGCAGCTGCACAAAGCCAGCTGTTTCAACCCCAAGTGAGAAGGTACTCTTGGAAAACTTAGTTTGGTGGATGCTGAAGTCCAGGACAATGATCTGACTGCTCCTGAAAGAGCAACTTTCTACCAACTGGCTTGGAGTTAATAGGGAGCTTCCCTTGTGGGCTTGAAATTAAGCAAATGATCAACTTCAAGTACATGCTTAAGACTGTATGGATATATATACGTACGTACATGTGCGCATATCCTTGAGGAATACTTGTGACATCCTTTTACACTGTTGGAAAACTGCTTCTTATACAGGACTCGGCTGATTGGTGACTCCAGCACTAATCATGCTGTACTGCACGCAACATACATCTCCATAATGAATTTTTTGCTCTTCACTCCTCTCCCCAGGAAATACCTTAAATCTGTCTGTTCTGCATGTTTCAGACAACAATTTCTAAGGAATGCCTCTCCACTGCTGTTTTACACAGATATCTCTGCTTGTTCCCCTGAGGAAGTTCAACATACACAACTTGCTTTTCCTGTGGCCTCCCTACACATTTCAGAGGAAAAATAAAAGACAGACATGAAGCATATCCTCATCCTATGAAAAGAACACGAGTCGCGCTCCCCACTGCTCTCTCCCTGTCATCTGCCTCAAAGACAAAACCTCTGCTTTTAAATGACACTGAAGAAAAAAAAGACATTTGATATCATGGTCTAGGAAAAGCTCCCACCGAAGCCTGCAGGAACCTTTCCACCAATTTCAAGAAGAGTTGAAACAGATTCTTACCAAATGCTTAAAATCACAGCAAAAACTCCATATGCAACTATAAATAGGTTTTCTGTATTCGTTACTTTTTAAAATTTGAGCTAAGACAAATATAAAGCACATCTAACTTTTCCCCTTGTTCCACTTGTACACATAGCAGTGAAGTCGTTTGCTCATTACACGTGCATTCAGCCCAGATGCAGCTTGCCCAGCCCACAGCCTCTGTAGGTAGAAGATCAGAGACCTGACATCACCTCCCAGCACACTCTCTACTGCATCTGACCTAAGAGGAAACCTTATTTTGCTGCATATCAATGCACTAGGAAATGAGAGCAGCTGTGCAGCAGGGCTGGATGGATGCGTAGGTTCTTAAACACTTTCCTGGGCCAATGAAGCCTTAATGGCTCATCCAGTCCTTCGACATTAAAATACAGCCAAGATCACTCACATGTGAACAAAGCGGAGTTCAGTGCTGTGCATTAATTAAACAAGCAGTTTGACTGCTAAAAGCAAGCAGCAAACCCATCCCATCAACTGAGCCGTCTGCAGCCAGTCTACTTCGCAGCACACCTTCAGCATTCAGCCTTGTTAAAGCAAGTGCACTCTTCCTCCTTAGTAAGATCCCTCTCCTGCACATTCTACTGCTCACTGATGTTTTACACAGCTGCTACTCTGCTTCCATTAGCAGTGGCTGTGCAAACCCTACAGCTCTCCCAGTCAGGTACCCAGGCCCCTGGGCTCAGTGCTTTCCTCCTTTGGAATAGCCCAATCATTAGCCACTATTTTGCCAGGTAGGTCAATCCGACATTTTATGTTTTAAGGACAAAAGAGATAGATCTTCAGGGCTTTATAACTGGAGTTTATGTTCCTTTTCTCCCCCGTTTCTTTATAAGCACACAAAAAACCTCACATTTAAAATATCTCCTTCTGCAGCAATTCTCCAGTCATCCAAACGAAGCCCAGTGTTATCTCATGCCCAAAGATCCCAACTGAAACATGACTGACCTGTATCATGTAGAGCTGTGCAATTCGATATTCTTCCACGCTCATCGGAAGAGGAATACGATACTCCTTTATAAGCATTTTGAATACAAAATCTTTTGTCCACTTAGAAACACAATCCAGAAGCTTTTAGCAAAGGCTCCTTAAATAATGGCAAGGAAATGCATTGAAGATCCCTGAAAAAGAGTGTGAGAGAAAAGCAGCAGTTATTTTCCATTCATGTTGGAGAATATCCTGTCAGGGGAAAAAAAAAAAAAAAAAGAAAGAAAGCCCAAACATTAATTTTTGTAATAGCAATAAGCCTAATAGCAAAGACAAGAATCCCTGGAGCGTTACCAGACCCTTAATATCAAATTGAACGGAATCTTTCAGGGAAATTTTGATCTGCTTCATAGGATGCCATCAAAGCTATTACCCTCCTGATCTTTGCCACTGTATCAATCAGATTATCCTATGCAACAGCATCTCCATAGGAGAGACAAGACAAAAGCTCAAAATGAACAGGCAGGTCTTTCGTTGCTAGACAATAATGTATCTCCATTCTCAACAACACACCAGAGATGGATCTAATCAAAGGTATCAGGTTTTACCCTCTCACGTTCATTCAGCTGCAAGAAAAGGCAGTAATTAGATGTCTTCAGCTCTCAGAAACACCGTGACTGAGAACATCATCTGGATTCTAACAGTGAGGATGGCCAAAATGCATCTTTCTTCCCATTTCAATTCAAAATACTGTCTTGGTAGGATCCGTTCTCTTTCACTTCCAAGTAATCTACAGGCAAAATTCTCTTGTTGTTGATGCCAATGCCAGACTTGTTTTTACACTGCTGCTTAAGAATACAGCCAAAGATCAAAGAGCACCACCAACAAAATCCCATCATACCCAGCCTCGAGGCAATTTAATAAAATTATTGCTTAAGAATATAGGGAGTAGAGCATTTACCACACCAAGGGTCAAAGCAGCAACTTTTCAAATACCCTTAAGATATCCCCATAGGATGTGGATAAAGGCAGGAAAATAACACAAGAGAGGGGATAGAAACTAAGACTGAGGAGGAAGTGGGGACAAAAGTGGCAGTGCAGCCTCAACAGGACTTGACGGCCACTCTGCCAGCATGTAAAGCACTCGCCTGGATCCTTTTCATCACCAGACCTCACCTTTCTGCCTACTGAAAGTCTCCAGATACAGATACTGCAGCAGATGCAGCCCCAAACCCTGCAGCTGAGGAAAAGGTCCAACAATAAAGTGATGGACTGAAGTGCAGCTTGGGAACCAGGAACTCCCACCATTATCCAGACCTTCCTCTGGTTTGCACATCTCTTCACTGACTCCTCACAAGGCTTAGAGAAATGAAAACAATGCCTGTGTTCACAGAGCAACCAGGGACAACATTCAGTGCTTTAGTCCCGGTCTACTGACTTGGGACTGGCTCCAACCTCTCTCTCTGCCTTACCTGGCATGGCGCAGGGCTCACCTGGGGGCACAGACCTTGGCATCCCAGCTGCAGGCTTTGACAACTATGTCAATAGCTTGCTGCTGTTCGATTGCTGTGTTCTAATTTGTCTATAAAGCCCATCCATCCTGGACCGACTCTTCTGGAAGAAGCTATCTGTCTGCTGCTGCATCATCTCAACAATTTATTTTCAAATTCAATTCTCTGTTTCATTTTATTGCTGTCAGAGTAATCTGTGTGTATGTATGGTGTGCAGGGAGGAAATAATAAAAATAATAAAAAATAATAATATATCTTTGCCATGCAAACCCTGTAGAAAGTAATTTTGGAGCGGCTGCCCTTCCTCCTGACACTGCCATGCAGGAGCCTGCACATCCACACACACGTGCAGGATTTCCTCCATCAAGTTAATCCCAGAGAACAGGTGGGGATAATCTCATTAGGTGTTTTTAATTAGTGTCATGGCAAAGAACAACAATAATTACCATATGATGGATCTTAAACACCATCCCAGATCTGCACTGGTACAATGCTGGGATACCAACTCCTGGAACTAATGGCAGTGGAAGATGAAGCAATGCCTGGAGTGGTTTATTGAACTTCAGAGACTTTGAAAACTGAGTTTAGAAGCTTCTCCCCCCCCCCCCAAAAAAAAAGCTCTGAAAGTGATTCTGCTTTCCCATAAGGGCATCACTCATGTCTGCCTGTGCTGCTTGCTAAGAACAGGATATTTCCTATCGATTGGAAGAGATGAATAAAACAAAAATAGAACCTTAAAAGCAATAAAATGGCAGGAAACCAGTACCAAGGAGGAAAAAATGTGTTTATAATGAAGTGCCAGAGAGGTAATAATTCAGATGGCCAAGACACAACAGAGACTATTTTATTACAGACTAAAATCCCAGCAGTGTTGGCCCGAAACAGACGCAGCAGCCACCAATAGCTGAGGTTTCTTTGTAGAGCTCCCCTCCAGGTTTCTGTCTTCCTGTGGTTAATGCTCAAAGCCCAGGTTCTGGTTCAGCCTGCAGGTCCCCATACGGCAGCAGGTCACTGAGGAAAGGCACTGCACCCAAAAATGGCCCAAAACTCCTGAAAACTGATCACTGCAGCTCCTGCAACCAGCCCCAAACACCAGGTAGAGAGAGAACAGCCCTTGAAGCACACTGGCCAACAGCAAGAACCACATTTCATAGAGTCATAAAGGCTGGAAAAGACCACTAAGATCAAGATCATCCATTAACTCATCACCACCAAATGATGAGCTCCAAAACATCTGCCCTAGCTTTTACCCAAGCAGAGGAACCCAGGTGGGAACCAATACAAGATAAATACCCAGCACCACACTGGGTCTCCCAGGGGTCTGCCAAAGCCCCACAGGTCTGGAGGCAGCCCATGGGCTTTGCAGACCCCAACCTGTTGGCGATGCAGGACACTGTTGTGCCTGCTGCTATTTCTGCCATGGGCAAGGGGCACACTGGTGTTATTCAATTTATATGCAGAGCTGTAGTAACTGTGAGAGCCAGGCACATAACTTTATACAATTGTTTTAGATTCAGGCTTTCGAAGTATAATTATGCTGCAGAGTCAATATCCTGCCAAGATGAGTCAGGTCCACCTCTGAGCTATTGTTTGAGGCTGTGGCTGAAGGCTAAGGTGCGGTGCATTGTATTTACCTCTGGTTTTAATAGCTTCTTTCATAACAATGTCCAACTTCTTAAGGAAGTGCCTCTGCTTTAAGGGGGGAACCATCAGGATCTGCAGAGGTTGAGCAGGGAAATCTCTCAGCTCAGCTCAGAAGAAGGCTTGCAGTGTCCTGCAGTCACTGCAGGAGGTGAGGGTCAGTCTCACTGTTAGTAAAGTAGGGAGCAAAGGGCTGATGACAACTGACAGCTTGTAATTAAGGAATAAGATTTAGTGCACGAAGGGTATTTAAATAGAAGGCCAAACCCCAGTCACACTGACAGACTGGCCCTGAGTATTAAACTCAGGAATGGAATTGAGTATTAAAGCAAACTTCTGGCTCCTTTGCATGGCCACAACACGCACTGTGCCAAGGCTGCTGGTTCCTGTGTTCTACAGGGAAGAAATAAAGCCCTAGAAGCACAGAGCCTCGCATAGGAAGCTCATTTTACATTATGATAAAGTTTAAGGACTCCCTGGAGGAAAAAAGTCACCACAGAGGGTCAGGCAGAGTCATGGCAGAGGCAGGTCGCAGCCCCAGGACTGCAGCATCAGGCTCTGCCTTGCACTCAGCAGCTGAGAAATGAAATACAATTAACACTGAGAAAATAAAGCCAAACGCAGTGCCTAAATGAAGAGCAGAGGTATTACCTGACGATATCATCTACCTTTCTAAAGGCTTCCTTTAGATTTTCTACATCTCTTTAACACCCCAAGCAGAAGGCTCCTTGGACAAAGTGGTATTGGAGAGATGTCAGCACTGATCCCACCTGGGCAGCCTCAACTCCTGCAAACACCTTGATGGAGAGCCCAGTGTCCAGGGCAGGAAGCACTGCGTCCACACTGCACTCTGATTTATTGATGCCACTAGAAGAAGCAGCAGAAACATCAAACAGATTCCTAGGACCTAAATCAGCATTTTTTCACGGCAGCTTCAATGCTCACATCTTGATTAATGCAGCACCCTCCTTCTGGCCCAGAAGCAGCCTCACTCAGCAGAGTATCACTGCTACACTGACCCTTAGCTAGCTTTGATCACATCACCCCTCTTTCAGGCACCTCTTCACCTAAAGGTTAAAAAAAAACCCAAAACATTTCTGTTTTGGAGCTAGCATTACTTGCATAACATTCACCACTGCACTCACACACATATGCATATGTGCAATATATAAAACTGAATGAGATGGCTTTTTATAATCTGCAGTGCTCAGGTTTAGTACTCCAGTCATACCCACTGACTGACAGCTAAGCAGATTTAAAAATTCATCAGGCCTTGAAAAAAAATAAATTAAAAGTTAAAGTTCCTTCAAAGTTCACGCTATTACTGATTAAAGGATACGGTGGCAGTAAGTAATGTTCTTTGTAATCATTCATCTTAATCACACATCTCAGCTGTCACATCTTTTTTTAAGCAGAAGTCCTTACGCAGTGCTTACACACTCAAGCTTCTGGGCAGAGATCAGAGCGTACCTGGCAGTGAATGAGCACATCCCCAAACAGAGCTGCAGCACAGGGGAGCCCACAGCCCTGGCTGCAGGCAGGATGAAAGGGAGGGAGTAAATGAAATCAAATGAGGAGGAGGAAAAATGCAACATCCCTGAAAAACAGCTTTCCTCTTGTGCAAACCTCAGGGCAGGCTCACTGAGAGATCTCAAATGCAGATAGCAGGGCAAAGGGCTGGGGACAAAGCGCTGCTTGAAAAGGAAGGCATGGAGCGAGCGAGTCGCATTCGCAGTACTTAATCTTTTTTCCATTATTAGATACAATTTGACGTCACTTATAGAATTTAAGAGCTCACTGTAAAGCAGATGTTTATTACAACAGAAGGATGGAATCAGTCCACATGCAATATAGCTACACTGGAGCTATTAAATCTTGTTATAGTTCACTGGGCAGCCAAATACTAGCCTTAAGCAATGGGAGGGAAAGAGAAAAAAAATAGTAATAATCACACCACATCTACACATCCCTTTTTCTCCTTAAATAGTCCACAGTTTTGTCCTGTATCTTCACACTTTGTACTCCTGTTACTTTAACATCTGGGGAGAAGCAATCTCAGCTCCTTTCTGCCCTCCAAGCAGTGCTGCAGTGTGATGCAGCCAGCCTGTGCTCACCTCTCACTCCAACGGGACCAGGTGAAGTTCCACAGCTGAACTTGGGCTGGAAAATTGACACCTCGAGTCGTGCTATGCCTGGAGATTACGTGGTAATGAACAAATAAAGGAGTCATTAAAAAAACTAATATGCATAGTGAACTCATCGATGAGTGCAGAGGGAAAGACAAACCACTCTCTCACTTTTTTGCTGATGCTGGGGATAAAGCTGAATATCAAAAAGAATGTGACAAAAAAATTAAAGGTTGTAAGTTTCTGGGCAGTCTCTGGGCTCTGAACGGAGCAGCCATAGAGCTGGTGGCCTCACGTACACACAAATACAGATCCTGCATGGGTACGTACTGCTAACAGGCAGACTGCACACGCATAAATACATATAAATAAATACAAATATAAAGAGATGTGTCATATTTTGTATTTGTATGTATATACAGACACATGTATACATGTATACATACACGCACGAAAACAAAAAAAAGCATTGGTAACTGCAGCATATTGGCTGAAAACAGCTTGAAAATTGCTGGGGGTGGGATAAAATAGTGGAAAGGAAAATCTGTGCAATGCTGCAGGCACACAGCGATGGGAAACATTTCACTTTTATGCGGAGGAAGGCCAGCACCAAGCACAAGTCTGTGTGCTCTTCAGTGGACGAGAGAGGGGATGATGGTCAAGTTAGAAAAAAAAATGAAGCACTAAACATTTCTGAGAGTATTGCACTTACACTGTGTGCCTGCGGGTGCTGCAGTCACTCCTTTCCTAAAGAAATGAGGGAAGTGAACATGTGGTACCACCTCTGCTGGTTGCTCAAGGCTTCCCTCGGGTGGAAGAAGCGAAAAGCCAACCAAGGTGCAACATAACCATCCTCTCCGTGGTCTCTGGCACAACCCTTTTACTTTGCTTACAGGAGTGCTGGCAGCAGCAAGGCACAGAAATTTAACCAGCAGAAAGACAAAGGATGAACCAGAGTCAAGAGATGACCCCACCTGTCCAACTCATGACATGCCTCCATCCACTTCTGTCAGCCAAATCTCTCAGTCTGTACATTATTTGCAGAAGCAAAAGACCTTTGCTCTCTAACCTATGTTACCCTCACCACACGTCAAGTCTCTCTTCTTGTGCCAGTCTCAGGAGAGGTGAACCACTCTTCTGCAATTCCCATTTTTCATATCCAAAATCATTTGCCTTTCTCCCTTGTCTCCTGGATTATAAACCCTAATTCTTTTTCTCTCTCTCCCAAGGGTCACATTTAGCAGCCCTCATTTAATCCTTGTTTCTTCATCCCTTCTCCCACTGATCCACCACCAAAGCAGTCCTGAAGATACAGGATAACTCCGTGTCTCCCCACACTCTATTTGTCGCTGGCATAAAGCAATCCATGGCCACTCAGTCCAGACCCCACTGCAGCCCCATCTCATCTCCTGTGCAACGGTACCCACACCACTCATTCCTTATTTTACAGTTTATTCATTATACTCAGCACTCAACTTCACCAAATTATAGCTCATTTCAGACTACTGCCCAAGGTTAGTTTGAATTTTTATCCTGTCCTCAAACATCCACAGATCCACTGAAACTGTTTTTGAGATACAAGATGGGTATTTCCTATTTTGGGATTTGAGTCAGCAATGGATGGACTCTGGACTGCTTCCTTGGTAGTTCCTTATAAACTGAGACATCAGCTGCTACTTCACTTTTTTAGCAGCTTCAGTCTAGATGGAAATAATATTTTATTACCTCACTTACGCAAATGTATGTGGAAAAGGAAAGGAACATTCATAGCTGGTTTCAAAAGATTTTCATGGAGGGAAGGAACACTGTACGACTCAAAGTCAGCGTTACAGCACCATATAGCACCACAATATTTCACACTGGCTTCATTAGGCTGAGATTTACCTTGCCCAAAGGCAAGACAGGCATAGAGAAAAGCCCTATTCCATCAGAGGAAACTTGTAATGACAGCAGAAATTCTTGCATTGGGAAGCAAGACAAACGCAGCTGTGAAGGTTGATGAATAATACTGCAATTGAGATAGAAAGTAAGAGGCCATTTTGCACAGGAGAGGTAGATGTTCAATACCTCCGTTGCTTCTTTCATCCGTAACACCAACAGATTAACAACGTTTCTCCGGCTGCGTTAATTCCTTTGGAGTTTTGACTTAGGAAATAATTACACTAAATATTTCATAAGTGCCTTTGAAAGTTTTTTTGGTTAATAAAGAACAAGGAATTGCTAGCTGCTCTCGCACTGCAGCACGATAATGAAAGCACACAGATAATCAATAACCATTTTCAGTTCATTATTCAGCACATTTTGGGCTGGTGCTATTTCCCTCCCTCCATCATTCCGCATCCCACACGCAGAGTGATGAAGCATTTTTAAACCATCAGACCTTACCACTTCTGCTAATGGTCCTCAGTGCTAACCACTGCATGGCACCCCAGCCCCTAATTATGTCTACAGAACTCACAGCTTTCCAGGGTGTTTTCAGACTGGTAGAGTTCCTCCTTTGGTGCTGATAACAAATTGCTGCACTTCTTCAGCACCCACGTGCACACCAGCTCAGCCTGGATCTCGCTTTAAGTTTCCTCTTAATTTGGGTAATTTCTATTGCTTGTCTCTCAAGTTGAAAGGCAAAGTTTCTGTTCTGCAAAGTCATTCCACTGCTGCCTATATATAGCAAATATACTCAGTACTATGCTGAACTCATGTTGGCTGTTCGGGGCCGTGATGGGGCCAGATCCTTCGCCCTGCCCCAAATCCATCCACTGCTCTAGGACTACCCCTGCAGCTCCAGCAAACTCTGGGCCTCTGAAGGTGTTTCCTGGAGCTAGGGCAACATCTTCCAGGGAGAAATTAGGAGGAAGTTAGGGACCTTCTGGAAGGTGAAGAAAGTCCTGTCGGGATGAGGCTAATCAGTGCCGTCCCATCAGAGAGCACACATTTGCAGAACTGAGGCTGAAGTGGTATTAAAGCCCTAAAGGAGGGCAGCTTTTCTCAAGGACAACACAACACTGGTCACTACAAGGTCCAAGCCTCGATTGCTAACCGCAGCACTAAGAGTTATTTTCCATTACGCACCTTAGGAGCGATACACATCCAGGCAAGTTTCCCTGCAGAGCATGCAGAACGGCAAACAACAATTCCTGGTGCTAGCTCTCCCTGCCACAGCGTGGTGACTCACTGCTGGAGCTGCTGGCTGCCAGCACGCTGCCTGCAGCACCGGTGGAGGCTGTTCCAGGCCCAGGGCCATCGTCCTGGAGACCCCCAAGGAGAAGAGAGGCCACAAGGCAAGATGAAGTCCTCTATCTCCATTCCTACCTCTCTGCCCTTGCAGCACCAAGGTGAAAAAGTGAACACTGACAGTGCCCTCATACACACTTTTTTTTTTTTAAATAACCAGGTTTTCATGGCAAAGAAATAGAAGTGGACACTTTAATTGATATGATGCTGAACTGGTTCTTTGCTGGAGAGAAAAGAGACAGAAATGTGAGATGAGCTGCCATACACTACTGGGAAGGGAAAATACAAGTAAAATGTCTATACTCTCAATGCAATCAAACCTTAGACATGAAATTTAAAAGCAACCCACACCCAACAGATATCTGCAAAGCATCTGAGGTGCTGGTTTAAAAAACACAAACCTCACACCCATTTTCACCTACCTGCCAGGTTTTACTTTTCTAGTCACCTCCTCAACCCCTTCCCTGATCCCACCAGCCATCTGCTGACCCACCCCAATGCTTCTCACTACTGCAGCCATCCACCTTCTGACCCCAGCAGCACAGACACACTCGGTAGCCTCAGGCTGAGGACACCTGCAGCAATGCCGCTCATTTTGGAGCACACAGGTGCTGAGACAAAATTGGACCAGAGGAGGCTGACTGCACTGCAGAGTGGCACTGTCACTCCCAGGAGGGAAGCCAGCTGCACCTTTGTATATTTAACTTCTGTACAAGCTTTTCTGAGCACAAAGTACAGTGTGTTTCTACAGAATACTTATACACTCTTCTCCAGATTGAACTCAGGGACAGCTACAGAGCCTTGTGTTTGTTTGGATTTCTTGACATGCAATTCAGTTGTGACTCCCAACATTTTTGCTGACTTGTGAAATAAAACATCATCTAACTGGGGAAGGAAATGCACTGTGGAAGGTACGTGAGAACCTGCAGTTTGTCGGGATCCATGGGCTGAGCTGCCCATTGGGATCCTCCTGTGGAGGGAAATGGGAAAAGGGGAGAAAAGTGAGGGATTCAATGCGAGCCCAGGACAGCAAACACTGCTGTGGAGATGAATGCAGCTGTCAAGGTAAGACCTGGCAAGAAAGAAGAGGAACCAGTGCCTTTCAACCGAGTCACCCAACTTGACTGAGTGCATGCAGAGTGGAGGGGCAGCTCCAACCCCAAGCAGCAGCAGCGCCTGGTGCCCATCTGTGCTCCTTGCAGCCATCCACAGTGCCTGGGAGATGCTCGAAAGCTCTGACCTGACCTCAGGAGATAGGGCAAGAATAATTATCCCTCATTTTCTGGGGAAACTGAGGTACAGAGAGAAGTGATCTGGCAAAAAATGACAGCATCAATTCAGTTTCTGGGTTCAATTTTTGCCATAAAAACTTTTTTTCCCCCCTCATTTAAATAGAGAAGGGAGTCAGGGAGCTCAAATACATCAAGTTTTGCTGATATCTGGCATAATTCTGCAAGAATAAAGCAATCCTCATGTATCTCCCACCAGCATCTCAAGAATAAAGCCAGCTGTCAGCTACAAAAATCAAAAGAATTTTTTTTCTTATTACCAACTGCCTTCGGAGCTATCGGTAGCTGCAAAAATAAAACGAATCTTGGAAATTAGCACAGCTCATTGATTCCTCCATGCACCCAGGGGCTCTCTGCACACCCCATCTCAGCAGCGCACAGGCAGGCCCAGGCTGCACCTGGAAGCTTCAGGAGTCTCTCTTTTTGAAGTTCCTAGCTCAGAAGCACAACCCACCAACTTGACAAAGGCACTTGGATCAGCCTGGCACAGCACATGGCTTTGTGGCCTTGGGATGAGCACGGCCACAACCAAATGTGTACCTCCTGTGCATCTCCTGTGTGCTTCTATAAAGGACAAGGAAAAAAGTTGGGAACAAAAGGTGGTGAGACCCTCACTCAAAGCAGCACCCTCACCAAGACTTGTGAAAATAACGTTATAATATTTCCTGGCCTGGAAGACCAGCTCAAGTGAGATGCTTTTTTCCTGTTTCCCCATCAAGCATCCAAATTGTGCCTGGATTGTCCTTTTTTGAAGTGTTCTTTATAATTACAAAAGCAAGTCCAGAAAAAACATCCACAAAGAAAAAAAGTCCACAAAGAGCAATTGGCCTAAACTTTCCTTTTCATTAGAAGTAGCATGGACTGGAAACGTTGCTCCTACCCAGCAACAGTTGAGGTGGCAAAGCACAGAGTAGAAAGTGTCAGATCCCATCAGTTTTTCAGGATCAGCCCTGAAGGCTTTGACCGTGGCTGCAGAACTCTGAGATCCTTAAAGCAGTGAGAACCATGCCTGGCCCCACTGGGGCAGCCACGTTCCTCAGGTTGTCTCAGCTCCTGCCCCAGCCAAACAATTCTCAGCCTGCTCTGGCTGCTGTTCTATGCCCTGAGAACTGCTCCAACCTCGCTACCGCAGCTCTGTGTGTCAGCTGTCAGATAGCAGGAGTGCCACACAGCCTTTGCGAGAGCCACAAATGCCCTTCATTAAAGGGCATTACAGCTGTATTTATATCTGACATAAATCTGCTTTGTAAACAGTGGCCTGATTCAGGATCTGGACTTCCTTAGCCTGTGACATCAGGAGCGCATGTGTGCTGGTCCCTAACAGGCGGCATCAGCCTTGCCCAGCTGCAGGAGGGGATGCTGCTCACCCTCCTCCCTGCTCACCTTCCTCACTTGCTGATAACATGATGGGATCGGGATGGAGGAGCCAAAGGGCTTGAAGATCTCAGTTTTGGTCACAACATTGCACAAAGAAAAGGGGAAAGAGAAGATAGGATGATTACTGTACATCTGATCTACAATTTATGGACAGTACAAGTGTCCAAGGGACAGATACATTTGGGTAGTCTAGACCAAAACACACAGCAAGCACTGCCTCAGCCAAAACCAGAAATCAGTACCTGAACTGAAACCCATATCCAAGCTCTCACCCCAGGCAGCAGATAGTTTTCCCATCACGTTTCCATTTGTTGCCAACTCAAAATGCTATAACAAAAGTGTCAGCTCATTAGATTTGTTCTTAGAAGTCTGAGGCTCTTGTATATGAAGTTGGTATTATCAGAGTCCAGAAAATGCAGCAAAGTACATAAAGGAAGCAGGCACGACATAGCTCCAATTTAATCTGGATCAGGTTGTTACAGTCAAAGAAGTGTTTTCCAAAATGGCAATTAATTTTTAAAAGTATGCATAAAAGGGGGTTCTTAATTAATAGAATACTGAAAGGAGACAAGCTGGAGAGGATTGTCTATTTTACTAATTTAATGGCTATTCAGTATCTATTAACTTCCTCATGAAACATCACCCCCACCTTTTCCTAGCAGCCTAGCTGCCCGTTTGTCAGATACAGTACAGCTTCATTAGCCTAAAAGTTCAATTTCTGCATTTTCACAGATCTGCTTTTATTCTGTCAGTGAACTAAAATCCCGAATGACACTGAAGCCCTGAAATCAATAGCATAAACCCTGCATTTGTTTTTTTTACAAGTTCTGGATGGCACTTCAATGTCACGTCCCCAGCAGTGCCAGCTGCAGCAACACATAGAATCAGCTGGAGCAGGAGCCAGGTAGGAAACCCCTGGGACTACGGACCCAACACACAGGGCAAAGGCTTGTCCATGAGCTCTAGCTCACCTGGAAGAGCACACACACTGCCTCTTCCATCCAAGGACTACCCATTAACACCTCACAGCATGAACCAGAAGGTTCACTTCACGTTAACTTGGATGTTCAGATTAAGGATGGTCTTCACATACCCTAACACACAAGCAGACAAGCTCTGGGTAGCCATCTGAAGCAGCATTCTGCCTGCACTGAGGCTCTGGACCTCACACTGTGGGATAAGTCCCACTGCTCAGAGCTCAGCACCACACACTCACTGCCTTTACAGAAATCTGTACCTAGATGTCCCACAAACAAGAAACACATCAGCAGAGAACAGCTCCTGCCAGGGCAACCCTAAGCTAAGTACAACCACACACTGTGCCTGGCCTCGCTGCGAGGTGAGACGAGGGGAAACGGCCTCAAGTTGCACCAAGGTAAGTTTAGGTTGGACGTTAGGAAACACTTCTTTACAGAAAGGTGTTTAAACATTGGAATAGGCTCCCCAGGGAGGTGGTTGAGTCACTGTCCCTGGATGTGTTTAAGAGCCGTTTGGATGTGGTGCTTGGAGATAGGAGTTAGCAGAGGGTTGTTAGAGTTAGGGTACTACGGTTAGGCTGCTGTTGGACTTGATGATCCTTGAGGTCCCTTCCAAGCTGAGTAATTCTATGATTCTATGATCTGCATGGATTTCACTGCAGGATCAGAGCTCCAGGAAGTCCCTATGAAAGATAAGAAGCTGAAAGAGGTTACAACTAAGGCTAATCATAATCAAAAGCTAAAGAAAACAAAACCATTCCTGTCTTCCAGTTTTATCTGCAAACGCTACTCAGCTGTGTTTAAGCCCATAACAGCCATATGCACAGGCTTCAATACAAGGGACACCTTTCTCCCAGCTCCTGCTGTTGCAATCCTACAGAACAGATCCGGACACCAGCAGAAGGGGAAGTTCAGGATATATACAGCATTGGTTTCCAAGAGAATATTTCTTGTGTCACGTGAGAGCAACATTCTTAGCCAACTTGGCAGAAAATAGACAGGCTGCAAAGCTAACCTAAAAATACCAGTCTTGCTAATTACAAGAAAGAAAAGCAGAGCATAAGCAATGGCAGCACTAGCAATCCATGCTTTCAGTGACACCCTGCTAACGATTTTTCTCCCCCTAAGTACACAGCGGTTTCTGAAAGATTGTCTCTGTTGCTCAGGTGTGCAAGTCATGCAACTGAGACAAGCTAAGCTCATTTCAGACTGATGACTTATGGCTTCATCTGGGTGATTTACTCATGTTTGTGCTCTTCCATCACTCTTTAGCACAGCATTAAGAAGTTTTCATGTTCTGGAAGTCAACTGCTCCCAAGAGGCAGCTTAGTAATGCTCCCAGAAGTGAGCAGGGCACCAAGCCGCCGTGGGATGAAAAAATCCTGGAGGAAGATCAAGGAAAAAATAAAAATAAAATAGACACATTGCCACTGCGTGATTGTCATTGCCAATGGATCGTCAGCTCCATAATCCATCTTACCTGGTGTGGGATCTGAGAACAGCACAATGCAGGCTTCAAGGTATGCCAACAGCTCACACAAGCAGTCACTTTATGGTCAATCACTGCCTCCTCAGGCACAGGTAAATTTTTCCAGCAAGGCTAAAGAGGACTAAAGGACACTGGCAGGCTTAGAAAATGGGCAAGCTGCCCCCAAAGCCTGGTGCTTCCACCCAGGGCCGAGCACTGCCTGGGCCCCCAGCAGCATCCTGCTCACACCAGTAACAGCAGTCGAAGGATTGCGTGAAGATCATGGCATACAGGCAGACTCATTAAGGCAATGGTCACATTTAAGACAACCAGAGCTGCTTCTCAAAGTGCTGAAGTCAGCCAGAATCTTTATTTAGGACTGAAGTGCAGTAGCTTTCCTCTGAATAGGAGATAACATGGAAACTATTCTTGTGGAGTTTATTTTGAGTTGAAAATATTTTCCAGTTTCATGTTGACAAGACTGTAACCATGCTGCGTTACAGAGCAATGCCTGAATTTGCAAGGCCTGACACAGGGAGAAGCAGAGAAAGCCACATTTTTGCTTTCAGACAGCTTGTTACTGAAAGAATCCTTACATTTTCAAAATAATGTCATGTCATCCTTCAACACAAAAGGGCCCCAAAACCCAGACCACAGCTACGCTGTCCATCATGCCAGGCAAGCTGCAGTAATAAGATTAGCCAAACAGTCATAAACTGACCGTATCTGGAGGAGAAGGAAGTAATTTCCTCCTATTCCTCTTCCTGGCAATCACCTCCAAGATTTTCCAAACATCCGAGCAGCATCAGCCACCCCAGCATTTCCCAGTGCTGAGCTCCTTTGGAATTTGAGGCAAATTCCTTCAGCCCTGCTGGCAATGCTGGGTTAGCCTGTCACATTTACTGCTTGTTAAAACAACATGGTAAAAGTGTGCACTGATGCCTCCTGTCCTATTCACACCTCCTGTGATGCCTTCAGAGAGCACATGGGTACAGGAACCCCCGGGGGAGGCTGCTCCACATCTCTCCCAAAGCAACGTGCTTTGGTGCAGCTCTGACTCAAGCTAAGGAGTGCTGAAAGAAATGCCATTAGTTTTTATTTTAAAATGCAGTCAGCTCTGGTTAGAGAGATAAGAATGCTGCCCCAGCCCCCTCCAACGTTTCAGCATCAACTGGTTCTGCAAAAGGTGGCACAAACAGTAGAAATGCTCTTCCTGGAGGCAGCACCCCGGTTTCCTCTCCTCTTCCGCCCCCAAACCAACAGCCTGAGGCTGCTCCATGCATGGTGACCACAGTGACCACCCCCAAACCTGCCCAGCAATGTTGGCTTGGGGTGCTTTTTGGCTTCAGCTTCTCAGCTCCAGCAGATTCAGCATCTGATTAGGGTTGCAGTTTCTGGAGCTGGCACCCTGGTGCCCGCGGCTTTAGGCATTCCGAATGTCAAACACCCTCTGCCTCTTTCCCAAAACACGATTCAAGCACAAATTTAGCACAAGCTAAGCAATACAGAGTGACTGTGCTGCCTCATGAGGGTTACAACATACCACCCAAACCCATGACATTTCCATAGAAACCACAGCATGAAAGAAAAAAGCCTAAAAAACGAAACACATGTTGAAGGAAGTCACTCTGGAGGGAAATAACTCGTGTGCAGGATCCTCCCTAACTCCTCAGCAGGCTGGCGTTAACCATTCACGTCCAGGACCTCAGGACCCACCTGCCAGCACTCCACACACACCCCTAGTGAAGGGTGGTGATTAAGAGCAATGTCATGCTTTGTTTGGTATGCCAATAATTTTCTCCAAGTTTCAGTCCCTGAGGTTATGTGATGGGAAGAAGCACATTTACCCCTGGGGATATCTCAGAGGACGGCTCCTTAACAAGCACTATTCCCTGCTACCTACTGTTCTCAGGTCGTGCAGAGCCTTCCAGAATTAATTAAACAAATAAATACTGGAATATGCAAGAGAAGCAATTCATTCTTTTGGTCAAGCAACTTCCCTGCTCAGAGTAGGAAAACAAACACCAAAAACCACCTCATGGTAGGGGCACGCATTTTCAGCTGTAAACTAATAAGACACTTCCAGCAAAAAAGAGTTTAAGTGTGTTCCATTACACACTTGCCTGCTCCAGAGAAATGTTAAGTGACATCAAGGGAAAAAAAAAAAATGAAAAAAGAAAAGAAAAATCAGTCAAGAGTGCAATGACTGTTGAATAATTCAGGATGCTCTGCTCTTGCTCTGGAAAACCAGTCACATCCCAGTGCGTGACAGAAGCAAGCTAGCTCTATGGAGAGCGATGCAAACAGGCACAAAGGAGGCTGCTTGCTCCAAACTCAGTGAGGTGTCCGCTGCATCTCCAAGCCTCACCAGACAGAAGGATGGCAGTCACTGCATGCTCGGTGCTGAAGTCAAACGACTGCATGTCACAAAACCTTCCCAGAAAAGCCAAAAATCAAAGCTAAGCCAAATTCCGCGAGCTTTGAAAGTAAATGTGGATGTGAATATTTCTCAGAAGGTCAGAGATGTTGGTTCGGGCTCATTAGCTCAAAGAAGATTTTAGTATTGTTGACACTGGGACCACGCAGCAATCCTCACGACAGACTCCCTCTCCATGCAATAAAAGCAAGCTGGCTTACTACAATGCAACATAAGGCTGCCTGCAGCACGCAGGGAGCAGCCATTCCATCAGCACACCTCTGCCAAGCATCCCCTGCTCCATGCACACGTGAACTCACATCGTGTGCTGCTCCCAAGCCACTCTCTCTGTTCACCCTCCCCAAACCTACAACGTGCAGCAGTCATCAAATGGGAGCAGAAATGCAATATGTGCATCTCGCTCTCCTATTGTATTTGCAGTGCTCCAAGCTGATTGCCTCCGGGTTTCCCTTTAGTAAGCCAAAGCTTCACCATGGGCACCCTTCATAGGTAACAGCACGGAACTTTCTGCTTAGGAAAAAACACGACTGCTTTCTGAGAGTTGAAAAATACTTTAGCCCAATGGATATGAATTACCTGGAATTAGATCCTAACGGTATAGTCCTGCTACCACTCCATCAGAAGCAGAGCTGGATACTAACAAGTCAATACATTAAATGGTTTATCTTGTTAGTGGTTTTACAGCTATTTAATAATGACTTCTGGTAACTGCTGTCTGTGTATGTTTATTATTGCAAGAGAGCCTTTAAAAAAAGATCTGTGTAATGGCACAACCTTTCCTTTCAGTTGCATAAAAAGTCCACGCTTCAATCGATATCATCATCAGCAAGAAACTAAAAAAAGCTCAGCAGAAGCTATAAAATACAGCAAATTACCTTCTGAGAACAGCTCTACTGCCACCATATTTTACAGAAATTCTATTTTAAATTCACACACGAAGAAAAAATTAAGTATACATGAAAAAGCAGCTCTGGCCAGAAGACAGCAAATATGTTGTGTTCACTGACATGCAGGATAATAAAAGCAGAATGGTAAACTACAACGTGACCTTTAAGGGTCAGTCACATTTTCCATGTGCTGTTAAATATCGCTGGCGGGGGGGGGGGGGGGGTGATGAGAGGGGGGAAAATCGACTCATAAAGAAAACATAATAAAATACGCCCTGTTTACTGGAGGTAATCACTGAGACATTGTTATGTCACAAATCAGAACGAACCTCCTATGATTTAGCTGAGCAAGAAGAAAGGTCAGCGGCACTCTGCAGATATTTGGTGCTTAGAGGTTTTACATAACCCAGAGTTTGCACCCCAGAAATCAGCAAGGCACTTCCCCTACACAAATAGCATGCATTCCTCCCTCCCCGAGCACAGAGGCACTGAAGGGCACAGCAGCTGCATTCACAGAGCACAAGAAGAGCGTAAGCACTGCTTTAGCCAATAAAAACAAAACTCAAAGAACGCTATGAATACAAACCCAACCTGGACCACAGACCTGCTGCTCAGGGAACAAGCCAAGCCACGTGTCCTTCAGCTTTACTCATCTTCCTGAGCAAAAGGGCTTGAGAAGGAGCTGCCACGAGGCCCCCAGCCCTTCCACATCTCATGCCGGGAGGAAATCCAACATTTATCAAGAACTTCTGGCGATTACAATTCCACCTTAAAAACAAACAGGCCTGAAATTTAGATAAACTCACCACAGCTCTATTCAGCACCACGTGACCTGCCAAAAAACAAGAGCAAACAAACAAAGAAGAGGCTCTGCTTTTTCTGGCTGCTCACTTCACGCAAGCCTGGAACATGTGCAGGAGTTGCCCAGCAGGGCACACCTATTTCTCATTCCCAGGCAGATTTTAGAGCACTGACTCTGCTCAGCCAGAGGGCTCCCATGCGGGCTGGGCAGGTGAGAGGGAAGGAGCCAGGCCATAAGAAGGGGTAATCGGGATGCTGGAATCCTTAAACCCCACATCCCCATGTTTGGTCTGGAGTCCACTCCTATTACTCCCAGTCTGGATGGATAGCAGAGATGTTTCTAATCTAAGGATGCTCTCTGATTAAAGAGCTCAGTACTTGGTACTGGGAAAAACTTAACTTTAAACAAGCAAGCCAAAGTTCCACTTATGCCCATTTCTTCAGCTATGCCATGTGAGATTACCTCCACTGCGTGTTTCCCTACGTGAGTCAAAGATCAGAAGTATCCTTCATTTACAGCCAAAATACAGTTTTGACACAAAACTAAATACAGCAGCACTGCACTTCTCTTTGAACAGTTGGCTTTTTCAGGATGGCTTTTTCCAGGGATTTCTGTTTAGCAGCACACTTTTTTCTTTTTACCTTTCTGCCAGCTTCTCTAGAAGGAAGCAAGCCTCTGTGACTAATCCCTTTGCTTTGCCAGCTGACAGAAACCATTACATTACCACATCGTAGCTGAAAAAAATAAAATCAAAATGACAATTTATTCCAAGGAGGTAAAAATGCGAGCACGGGAAGCTCCCGCCTCTCTGCCCTCATTCCTGGGGCCCATGAGCCCAGGCTGCCCTGCACTGAGGGGGACAGTGATGCACACGGGGCAGAAAGAGAGGAAGCTGCCATGGAGAAAGGGGAACTGCTGAAGTGCCCTGAGGCACCCGGTGCCCAGATATCACAGCTAAGCCAGAGGGAATATGGAAGCAAACAGATGCAAGTGCTCCCACAAACCTGAAGCTTCCAGACAAGAAATTACCAGTAATTACTAATAATGTAATTTTCATGCAGCACTCATTGTGAACCAGCTCCGTCCTCACAACAAAGAGGAACAACAAAAGCCACAAACAGTTACCAAATTAGCTTATTACCATCCCTGGAATTTTTTAAACCTTTGTAACCATCCAAATTGGTCTGAATGCACAAACACGATTACAGTAAAGAGGCACAGCTATTTTCTGGGCAGGGCACGTACATCACAGCACCGCAGGCACGGCGGCTGCTGCTCACCCCACTGCAGCCACTCCATGAGCTCATGGAGCTGCTGCTGCAGCATCAGGTGCTTCCCCAGCAAAGCAAAGCGAGCCCCAGAGAGCAGAGAGGTGGGCTTTAATGGAAGAACACTTCTCATCAAGTCAGAGGACATCTCAGGAGCACATCTCCGGTAGCAAGAAGAGCACAATGTGGGCTGACTGCATGATTCCCTGCAATTCAGCAGTGCCCTTCTGAGCAGAGGACAAGTGTCTTAAGAGCAGTCTGCCCTCAAGTTCATGCTTTGTGGGTTGCAGTGTGCATTCTGTTTTCTTCCCCCTCCATCCACTTTAGGTAGTGATACGAATGGCAGGTTGCCCTCCTTTAACAACTGCCAGTTGTGCTGCTGAGAAAGCCTTTGCACTACAGCAATACTGATATCAGACTAAAAGATGAAGCATGGACACAGGTAGTGCTTGAGCAGGGGGTTTCCAGCAGCTTCATCCTACGCTAACCAGGTCTGATGCTGCACAGACACACTTGTTTAAGGCATTTACGTGCAGTGGAACAAGAGATTTTTCACGGTGACAGATACTCTGTACAGCTGTCCAACCCAAAATTCCCAATTGACAGTAGATTCAGCCCATCCTCATACTCTTTCATATTCTGGAGGGTTAGTTGTTCTTTTGCATTAAGCAGAGCTGCGTTCAATTGCTTGTTTCCAATAGAGGAGGGAGACACATTGGGAGGATGCAAGCTGTGACTGAAAAGCCGAATTTCCAACAGATGGGTCAAGAGCAGCAGCAGTGTTCACAGAAACACATGCATCTTTACATACTTAGGGTTGCCATTTGGAAAATATCACAAGAACAACATTTACAGCAAGGGAAAAAGGGGCCATTTTCACAACAGGTGTCAGAATACACTTCTCTCAAACCTCTCCTGTAGGTACTATAGATGGACGGCTCCTTGGGCAGGGAAAAGGTCAGCATTACTAATGAAGCTCTACTGTACCTACTGACGGTACCAGAAATAGCACTCAGAGACAAATACCTTAATTACAGCATGACCACCACACGTATGGGCAGTAAGTGACATTTCAAAGGGGAGCTGCTGCTCTGGCCCTATGCTGTGCTCCCTGGGCACATGAGGAGTGTGTTTCTCCTCTGCCAAAGCAAGGCAGAACTTACATACAGTGTCCCACAGGGTGTGAAAGCAGAGAACAAACAGCTTCCATTAAAACAAAGAAGCGATAGCGTTTGGTCTGTGTCCCTGATGGGAAGCAGGTGGGATGACCAAGGAACACTGATGCTGAGGAGCCAGTGTTCAACAAGACCACAGTGCAAGAACTTGTGTTTAATACAAATCACCACAATTTACTGTTCTCATTACACACCATCTTCTGCAGCGAAGTCAGAAAAACAGCAGCTCTGCAGAACTCTGCAAGGCAGGCAGGCAGGAATGGTAGAAACAAAGGGCTGCTGCTGGATTTACTAAACTGTGTCACGGAAAGAGCTACAGATGCCTTATCATCACTGAAATGTTACAGAGATAACACACACATGCGTTAGCTGCCTCCTAGAAACACAGTTAAGGGCACTTCTGTGCTTAATCTGCACTGAAAACAGTGCATCAAATCTTTTATACTAACAAAAATTGCAGGTATCCAGAAAAAAAATAATAATGAGAGCTTCAGCATTACCAGCACCCATTTGGAAAGGTCCTGCCCTCAGCAAGCTCTCCCTAGCCCTTCCTTCAAGATGGCATAAATAGATTATTTTCCTCAAGTAGGGCCAGAGCAACCCCGGAATTGTTACAAGCAGGACATAAGTAATGAGTTGGCCAAATTCCTTATGTCACTGCCACTTAAAATACTGCCCTAAACAGGCTGACTGGTAACAGTAATTAAATAAGCAACACATTGTACTCTGGTGACCTTTCAGTTGAAGGATTGGGAAGCCTTTAGAAATGTCCTCACTCTGCAGGTGCAGCTCGGTTCACAGATCCCTCTCCAGAGGAGCACGGCACGGGTTAACAAGCACTCCTGCCTCCTCCCTTACAGCTCAGGGATACAGAGGAACGTGAAGAGCAGTGCTGACAGCTGGCAAAGCAAACATGTACAGGAGGGCTGCAATAAGAGGAGGAAGGGCATTAGAGAGATGCAGCCAGTGCTACAAAACTTCAGGAGAGAGCCTTGGTGCGCCCGCATACAGAAGGACCAGCCTGCTGCAAAGAAGCAAGCAAGGCAACAGGAGGGTAACTCAGTCAGAAAGCTGATTACAAAGGAAAAATCACCATTCCATTACAGGTGCCCTAAGCCGTGTTTCTAAATACCACCCTACTGAAAGGGCCTCTCCAGCAACAGAATTTGGGAGATCACCCCAAGCACCTGGCTGAGCTCAGCTCTGCATGGCACCCTGCAGAATCACCCCAGCCTGGGCCAGCAACCAAAGAGCTGACAAGCAGAGAAGACATTCTCTTCATCAAGCATTCAACAGGGTCAGCTCTTCCTGATTGTCATTCCGAGGGCCTGGTCCTTCAACTACTTGCTGTTTATGCACATTGTTCATCTGTAAGCGCCTCATACTTGTAAGCATTCACAAGGCTTCAGATAAGACTCGGTGTATTCATAAATGGCAGAGCTCAAACAGAGAAAGATCTCAGCATTAGTCAGAGCTATTGAGAGAAGGGAAATTAGATAGCAGGTACAGAGAGAAAGCCTGAGCATGTGTTCTACGTATTAAAATGGAACTGACATTTCTTCAAAGTCTTGCTGGTTGGGTTTTTCATGGTTTGGAGGATTTCTTTGGCTTTGGTGTTTGAAAGCTATTCTCCAGAAGGCTGCAGTTGTAAAGGCAAAATTCTTACCAAAAAAAGGATCAAACTGTTGTCATGGTGGGGAAGGCCCAGGGCAGGGGGGAACTGCTTCTGTTAAGATTATTCCTCTGTAACCAGGTGGGGAAGGCAGGTGGGTTTTGTTCCAAAACCAGAGCCTCCCCTCCTCCCCCCCCCCTCCATAGAGAAACCCCATTCACCACCTGCCAAGACTGAAAGCAGCCTCAGCACAGCTTCTGCAACCCCCCCACAACACAAACCGATCAACCTGGCACATTGTTCTGCATCGTTGGCACTTTTCTTCCAAAAGTGCATACTCTCAATTTTCAACCGTTGTTTTATATGGACACAATAACCTCTCTTCAGGCTAAAAACCACATCAAGTAGTTGCAGGCTGAAGAACATGCAGGAGCAGCAAAATGAAGCTAGCGTTTCTGACACGGTTGTGCTGGTGAGTCATCAATTAACTCCTGCTTGTCAGCTCCTGCAAAGGCCAAGGGCAGCTGGAGATGGCAAACGCTGGGCTGAGGTGGCAGCCATCCTGGAGGAGGCCAAGATACAAATGCCTTTCTTCCTTCCAACAAAAGCAGGAAGGGATTGGGGGGGAACTTCAAGTGACAACATCCTTCCCTGCAGCTGCCTTCCCAACCACAATTTTCACTGTGAATGCTGCATCCAAACCCCAGCAGTGTATCAGCCCATCAGTTCCAACCCTCCAGGTAAGCGGCTCTTCCACCACGAGAAGCCTGGACTGACTCCTGTCCTGGCAGAAGGTCCCCCTGTAGTGCTACTCTGTGCTCAGAGAAGCCCAGGGCCCCGCTGTGCCAAGGCAACACAAAAAGCAGCATGCTTCAAGCTGGGGCACGAGCATCGTAAGGGGCTTCACTCCATTCATCCTTCATTAAAGTCCTCTTGATCAGGATGCAGGGGAAAACGAGGGACGTATTTGCATTTAATGGCAGGGCCTGCATAGTAATCTGCAGTCTCTATACCCAGCCTCACAAGTACAGCTTGTACTGAACGCGTGTTTCAGTTCTTTCATTGTTGCTTTGGAGTTTTTCTTTCCTAAGGCAACTCACTGAGTCCTTCCCATGCTTTTGTCTTCTCCCCCACCACGAACCCTGTTAGAGCGAAGTTCTGCAGAATAGAATAATCTGTCCCCCACTGCACCCAGCCAGAGCAGACTATTTTCTCTAAAGGAAACAGCATTTAAATATAATAGTAATCTTTCACAAATAGGAGCGAAGAAAGCTGGCAATCAACAATACAAAAACAAGAAGTCAGCAGGGTCATTTCTTTCAGCTAAAATCATGTTTCACATAGCTAAAAACAGTTCCCACACCCCCCTCCCCTCTTACCTCACAAATTTAGCTCAGCCAAAAGAGACCCAATACAGGGAACAGAGCTGGTTCCTCAGACAGCACAGCTTTCTAGGTGGGATCAATGCAAGGTGTTCAAGTGCCCCATTAAAAGTGTAGCAACCTTGTGATGTTTGAGTGGCTTAAAATGCATCTGGGAAACAGCCCTGAGTTCATTGGCAATCCAGTGTGCTATTGGAAAACTCTGTTTCCAGTGCTTAGAAGCTTGTGGCTCTAGGAAAATTTAAGTTATGGGATAGGTTTTAAGTAATAAAACCTCACATCGAGCAGCCTGAGTTTTCCCACTGCTAATTATCAAAAGCCTATGTTGGCAAGGAGCACTATGTGCTTATCCAATGGATTCAATCAGAGATTGCTCATCTGTGCACATTCTGAGAGGGCAACACCTTCTGCCTCACCTGTCTTCTGTTATATTTAAATGCATTAATATTTTAATCTTCTAAAAGCACAAGTAATTTATCTCTTCTTTAAAAATAAATAAGGTGGGGAATGCAATCACTGAGAAGCATTTTCATGCAGACAGACACACTTCAACATCCCTAAGGCACAGAGGGTCAGACCCGGAGTCACAGAGGACGTGCAATTCCGGATGCCCACATGCACACTCCTCAAAAGGAGCCTAGCTTTATAGAGTTAAACCCACAGCCAGCTCCTAAATTCTTGAGAAGGCGGGGGAGCAAACTTCTATCGCTTCCATGAAATATTTCCTTCCATGTTTTACAATAAAAGAGATAAATAATAATAATGATGATGAAAGAGACATAAAGAGACAGACAGACATCTGGGTTATGTTCTAGAAGTAATTAGAAGCCTGACAACGGGACAGAATAATGTCAAACAAATTACGAGCAATGTGTTTTCATTCACAGGGTGACAAGTCAACAGGCAGTCGGTTAATTTTAAGACTGATTATGTACCAACTCTTTAAATAAAATAAACACACTCACATACACGGAAAGCAACAGGGAGTCCAAACACACCATCGATTTCCCTTGGGGCAAGACTGAACATCTCAGCTGTATCTGGGAAATAACGAGCGAGCGTTGTAGGGGGTTTGTTTGTTCTGAAAGCAGTTGGCTTTGCTTTCAGGGTACCCAAGCCAACGGGCTTCATGCACCAGGCCGGGAGCTGCTGAGAACCCTCAGTATTCAAACATTCACAAGCTGCTCACACAAAGGCAATGTGGCACCAACTCGTGCTCAGTCCTGTCTGCAGTAACAGCTCTGGGAAGGAAAGCTGCACAACCCCTGCCCACCTGGGGGATATTTGCGTCCTTCCATTTTCATTTCCCCATTTGGTTTCCCCCTCCAGCCCCTTCATTCCTCTCTCCCAGCAGGGTAGGAGATGCAGCCCCTCCAGCTGGCTGAGAACTGCACACTCCTGACAGAGTAATTGTCAAACTGGGCACGGATGATGGAAATAATACTTCTGCCCTAAACCAGATGACTCTGACAAACAGCATGGCAGTGTAAACCCAGCTTCAGGACTCAGAACGTTCCCTGCACAGAGCAAAGGACAGAGCAGAGGCAAAGGCAGCTCCAAGAACTCCACTGCACTCCCCTCCCTGAACTCCAAGATCCCCCTGGAGGACGGTTCTGTCAGGTGTAAGAGAACCTAAAGACAGTGACAGAAGTTCAACCCGAGGGCAAACCACGGTCTGTTATGACAGGGCAAAGACTGCAGCCCCCAGTGCATTGCAGAGCTGAGCCCAGGTCCCCTGTCCAAGGAATCCACTCTGCTTTGAGCATCAGCACCTGTAGGGAGCAATTCACACCATGCACCAACCTCCCACCTCCAAGGCACTTGCTCCTTTTTTAAACAAACTTAATTCACCTAACAGCAAAGGGGAAAGCTGTGTAGCCTGGAAAGGAGCACTTGCAGAAAGCATCTTTTCCTTGTCTTGCAGCAGTAAGAACTCCCTATCTGCTTGAATGATGGTGGCTTCACAGGAACACCAGTGCAGAGCCAAAAGACGACAGCCATGACGTAAGCAAAGGGAAAAGCAAACAGAGACAGTGCAAAGCACAAAGGCAGCGATGGGACACGGTGGTGGAGACACCAGGCTGCATGGAGAAACAATGCAGCAAGACAGAATGACAGATGAAGAAAAGAAAGGTTACAAAAGCAGAGCAGACTGAGAAAGGCACTTATAGGATAATAATCCTTGCCTCTGTTTCTAATTATATCTGTAATACTTAAAGCTGAAAGGATTTTAGAAGGCCAATTTACTTTCTGTCCTCTGTGCCTCTGCCTGTTGGCGTTTGCCCCAAATGCCTGAAGACAAATGGTTACACCAGCATCTGCTACCATGTGAGTGCAGCTGGGCTGAACCCTCGCAGGGAGCCCTATGAGGTAGGGGGCTGCAGCAGGGCCAGCCACGGCCCAGGCAGAGCAGCAGGAAGCAGGGCTGGGCACACACTGCACGGGCACCACACAGGCTGAACATCCCCAACACCTGAAACAGCCTTGAGCTTTCTTCAGGATTTCACAAAGCAAAAAGCTTTGTTAGTGGAGGGCTGGCAACAGCTTCCCCTCCAGCTCAACATTCAAGTCTGGCTTACGCTGCATTCTCTGGTCAATAAAGCCCACAGGAAAGGGAAAAAGCCCCCTGAGGGATCAGAACCCCCCCAGTGAGTGGGAGGCCCACCAGAGGTGTACCTGTCCTCAAAGCTGTCATCAATCCTGCTCAGGGAATGCAGAACCCACCATGCCACTGCAGCAACACTGGGAGCCTTCTGGTGAAGACCTTAAATCAGATAACTACAGAACAGTGCTAGTTAGGCATCAACTCAAAATCCTGTAAAAATATATAAACCTATGTTTTTAGACTACAGATGCTGTTTTGAATAGAACATGCTGAAGTCTGGTGAGCCCAACAGCAACAACAGCTCCAGAAAACCACACTCGGACAGGAGCAGACCATTTGCTGATTTCTCTGTGCTCTCCAAGTCATTCTTTCCATGTCACACTGACTGACTGATGCATCTCCAAGCTTACAGCTGTAAACAACTTCATTTAATTTAGATCCCTGAAGACAGAGCTAGCTCAAACTACTGAAATGTAAAACAAACAGGAAATACTAGGTATCCAATTATCCACGTAGCTCTACAATTACAGTCTGTATCTCTATCTCCAGGGTGCTCTGCTGGAAAGGAAGCCATACTCAGCCATCTCCTCGGGAGTAGGAGCACTTGGGTTTAACCCAGAGCATTGCTGCCTTAAAGAGATGCAGCACAGGGAATTTTACTGCCATATGCTTCCAGTCGTTGACCCAAATTTCAGAACACTGAAGCCTCTACCAACACTCAATCGGAACAAACTTTTAACTGAAAGAAGCATTGAGCAATTTGGAAATGCACAAACATAATGAAAAATGCAGCAGCGCTGCCAGCACACTCTGAGAATCACCACTGCCATCTGAAGGGAAGGGGAGCATCTCTCTGCTCACTGCTGCTGCATGATTCACCTGGAGCTCTGCTCATTAGCATTCTCTGCCAGGAAATAGCAGGAAGGGAAAGACTTTTGGAAAAGAAAAATAACACCAGAGATGTTGTTATAGCAGTTCTGAATATTTCCAGTAATGCTTCAGATGCTGCAGTGAGAGATCTAAAGCAACAGATTTTGGAAACAAGGTGGTAATATTTGCCATCATACCTTCCCCAGCTCAGTATGCCGAGAGCTGAGCAAAAGGAAAGCAGACAGCCTTGGAATGGTTAAATGTTTGGGGTTTTGTTTTATCCCTGATAACTCCATTAAAACAGAAAAACAGGCTGAGAAGCAGTCCCGGTACAACAACTAGATCTTGTCCCACGGTAAAGATAAACACACTTTTGCAGAAGGACAAAACTGTTTCAACATATTGAGCAGACATTCTTGAGATTTCTAAAATTATCTTTCTGACTGCAGACTGAAGAGGCTGAATCCCATACCCAGAACAAACAACAGAGCTTGGGACTCACCTCCCTCCAACGCAAAGCAGGAACCCACCATCCCCACGCTGGGCTTGGTATCTTGGGAATGGAGCCGTTCTTGGAAAGGGCTTTTCCAGGTGCTCATTTCTTACCCAGGAGCTGATGAAAGAAGGCCTGACCTCTCTGCCAGCAGTCGGACCCCCAAGTAGGGGTTGCTTAGAGGCAGAGCCCTTACATGAAAGCAGAACAGAGAGGGGAGCCCAGAGCCACTGCTGAGAGCTGCATTGAAAAGCTTTGGAACTACTGTGCTGCACCTGCAATTATTTCAAGCAATCAGCTTTAGAAAAACACTAATAAATAAGGTTCATTACTCCTTTCGCATAACAGTACAACTTGTACTTAACCTTCCTGTCACTAAAGAAATATTACATTTAAGAAAGCATCACAGTATCAATTTAACAACTGAGCAAACAATACCTTCAGGCTGTTTGCCTGTTGACCTTTGATTTACGGCCACATTTTTGTCAGGGTGCTTTTTTCTTTTTTTTTTTTTAAATTAAGATGCTTATATCCTGAAGGGTAACAAAGTTCACTCTATTAAATTAACATCTGCTATAAATAATGCACTATCAGGGAATCATTTGCAAAGCCTCAAAGAAGAGCATTACAAATGCTCATCAACACCTGAAAACTGAACTCAGAGAGACCCGAGCAGGGCACAGGCTCTGCTGTGCTGACCTCAGTGGTAACAGAGTGCTAACACACTGACTGAGCTGCCAAGGCCTTTTTATATTAAAATAAAGTCTCCCAGTGCCATCCTTCCCCTTCCCTGGACCCAGAGGGAGCTCTGCATGAGGCTCCTGGAGACTAACCTTGCCCTCCCTTCCTTTCCCCAAGGTGGGAGAATCAAGTTCAGCAGTTTCTTATGCTACGCTGGTGTGGACATTGGATCCCTCAGCACTGGATTAGGGGGAGCAGCACGTGCTCTGAGAAGAGCTCTACTGCTGTGAATCTCTGTAGCTTACTGCTGCCACATGCAAGTACCCACCATCACTTCTGCACCATTTGAAAAGAGGCAAAGGAAACAAAAGGAGAAATTACCCTCTAAAACAAGTCTTTTTTTTTTTTTTTATAATATATAAATATATACACACTAAGGCCTTCAGTGAAGAAATATAAAACACAATTGCAGCAAAAGCTTAGATTGCTGCTTCAGACTCTAATGGCTCCATAACTATAATTAAGGCTTCTTTCTGACTTCATAACTCTGCCATAACGCACTTACCAAAAGCGCATCACCACAACGGACACATTCTCTCTTCCTGCATTATTCCGACAGCTCCCTTTAGACGTTATCAGTAAATAAAATCTAACATGGTTCAATTAAAGAAAGCACATCGTTTCTCTGCGGCTATTTCATTTGAATGCACTGCTATCACTTTTTTTAAATGGAAAAGTTTTGAATAACAGTAACAAAAACCCTGCGCAGAACAGCTCCAGGACGTGCAGCATTTCTGTTGCTCAGAGCCATGGGAAGGAAGGAGCAGTGTTACTCTGGAGCTTTGTTTTAGCAGAGGAGGAGGAGAGGTTCTGACAGCAGAGAGACTTCTGTCAAGTGCATTTGGCCTCATGTCAAGTCTCTGCCTTGGCAAATTGGACTGGGAGCCCTCGAGTGGTGGAAGTGCATGACAGAACACAACATGCACTATTTCTCCACTCCAATGGAAAGCAGAAGGGAATTGCAGCTCTCCTCCATCCCATTGTCTCCAATGGCTGCCAGGAGCGCAGCTCACAAGCGTGCAGCCTCCCAGCAGCCCAAGCCCACGCCAACCCCATCGCCTTGTGGCAGGGAGCACACGGCGCTGCTGCCAGAAGAGCTGTAGGGGAAGCACACATGTGCAGTGCTCACACTGTGTAATGACTGCTGCCAGAAGTGCAAATGAAAGTGGGGGAGTATTGGCATGAGCTGCGCTGCATGGAGCGAAAAGCAGGGCTGGCAATATGGAGAATCCATAATATCCTCTGCACCTGGGTAGCTCGAGGCACTCGAGCCTGAATGCTCTTTAACTGGAAGGAGAGGAAGGTAGGGAAGATGCAAAATACACGACCCTCCTTGCCACTGTATTTCCCCCTAGAGATTTTGCATTAGCCAGCCTGCAGACACGACAGCTTGAGAGATTAGGGAACACATTACCTTTTCCTTAAGCAAATGTAAAGATAATTTAAACCAAACTCAGATCTAACAGCAATTCTTCATCTTTGCCATATCCATTTTGCCCCACACTTCTCCACCATCTCTTTACTACTACCCTAGAGAAAAAATTGGCAGGTTTAGTACAGAATTGTTACTAACACTAGGCAGGTACTCAGGGCAGAACAACCACCCTCTCCCCTTGCACCCCTTACCATTTACTACGCTATTTGCTGCTGGGTGGGGAAACTTGCACACTGAGAGCTCTGACTGCTCCTCACTGCTGGCACAGCTGTGGGCAGGATTATTCTCACCAGTACTCCTCACAGCATAGCTCCGCTCCTCCAATTTTAGTATCTTATGCAAAAATCACCATCAGATTTCCCTAACAGCTTCTGAGAGATGTGCGATGCAGCTGGGCAGCATGCAGACCTGCTCTTGGGGTTCTGTCCCCAGGCTGTAGGAAGAGGTTGGACCCGTCCAGCAGCCCTCTAAAGACCCTGGACAAGTGCACTAGGACTGGCTGCTGCTAATTGTAAGCATAATTCAAACACAGACATGCACCTCACCAAGCTGCTCTATCAACTACATGGGAAGAAGCTGCACCAAACTCTACATAAATTAAAAAAAATCCTACATACAGCATGATCCAGGGGCTGCTCTTGAGGCCACCATCCAGAAGCAGACTGCCAGGCTTTCATGCAATAAGGCACTGCTGCAACAAAACCACGGCCTGGTGTCGATGGGCTCTTAGCTACAAACAGCCTTTTAAAATAAAGTGGAAAGGTGCTTATGAAGGAATTTACCACTTTCTTTTTTTTTTTTAAACCACAGATTTCCACATTTTCCCTCCTGTCAGCGCTTCCCAACAGAAGCCAGTCTACAAATATCAGCAGCAATTCTTTCCCACCACAGAGACAGAAGAACAAAAGAATTTGGACCGTACAAACAAATCCTTCATCTTGGGAGGAAGCTGTGACGGGCCATCGTGCTGCCTGAGGTCTGTACGTGCTCCATTAACCGCCTGCAGAAGCGGAAAGGAACAAATGCTGAACAGGTAAGATGCATTCAAGGCTTTTAGCCCTCATTTAGCTTTATTGATAGCAACAATTGTTTTATTTAGTTAGCTGTACTTATACTAAGTAGAACAGACCCAAAGGCTCCTGGCAAAGCATCGTTGGGGCAGCTGGCTCAGCTGCCATCATGCTGTGCCAGGTATTCCCTTCCTGAATCACCTATTCTTGGCACATCCAAGGAAAAAAAGAAAACCAAAAACAAACCAACCAAACAGGAAAAAAGATTCCTCTAATTTCTCCAGGCTCCTGACAAGTTCCTACCTACTTGGGCTGCTCTCTGCCAGCACCATGTTGCTGCCAGCACAAATTTCTTGGCCAGTGCCCTGCTCAGAGCATCTCTCCAGGCAGCCAGCCCACTTTCTAGTTCAGGCAGAGTACAAACCCAGCAAGGCCATCAGCAGCACCACGTAGGTTTCTAACCAGAGCTCGGAGCCCCTGGAGAACCCCCTGATTTGAGGCTTTCAATGCCCAGAGCACAGCCTCGGGACAAAAGGACACACCGGCTCTCCCAGGTCAGCTCACACATTCCAGCTACAGGTGGCAGCTCAGCCCTAGCTGCCTTCCTTCTGCACAGCGCTCACACCATGCTCCCCACTGATTAACACTGTGGTCTGGAGAAGCAGCTCAGACAAAGCTGGAGGGGCTCCCTGCATCCCTGGGGAACAGGGCAGAGGCAGCAGCAGCACTGAGGTTGGGCAAAGGGCAGGTAAGGCAGTAAACACTGGTTTTTCTCAAGCAAAGCCCAGCCCCAGAAAGCCTGGTAACTATTTTTTCCCCCCACTGTCCTTCAAATGCATAAGCTGATTCCTCATAAAAGTACACCAAGAATAAAGGAACTAACTCTCTAATAAAGTTTTATCACTTCCTACGTGCAGCCCTCAGAGGAGGACCAGCACAGCTTCGCAGGCAGCTACAGAAGGGCTGACATTATGCTGCACCCATCTGAAGGGCAAAACAAAATCCCTGCTGATACGCTGGCAACTGGAAGCATTAAACATAATCAAGATATGTTTAGCCCCAAAGCAGAAAAGCAAAGAAAATACTTCATCTTGCTGGTAAGCTGGTCACACCCTTGAGCTCTTGAGAACATGTAAAATCCTCAGGACTCACTTGGAAGGAAAGCACAGGCTGCTCTGCAGTGAGGGAGGGAGGGAAGCCCCAGAACAGCCATCCAGGGGTACACAAACAGCACAGCTCCATTTCAGGGCCTAGCTATGAACACAAAAGAGCAGAGATCAGAAGGGTTTCTGCCCCATATCCACAAGACTCTTTATGCAAAGTAAGGCACAGCGCTTTACTTACACAGAAATATTCTCTTCAGCATGCATCACTTAGCTATCCATTACCAACCCCAAAACAACAGGGCACAGGAGACTACTCTAATGAACAGCATGAGCAGGAAATACAGAGATGTGGAGCAAGATTTAAAGCACAAATGATTCAGGCACTTCTGTGTTTTACAGAAGGTCATTCCCTGGGCGTTTATACTTCATTTATCAAATTACAATTGAATTGGTGCAGTCATCCTGATTCGAGAAACCATCACGCATCTTTTCCCTTCAAAAGGGGAAATAAACCCTTGATTTTTAAAGCGGTTAGTGCCAGAGAATCCCAGTGCCTCCCCAGGCCATGCATGCAGCCAGCTGCTTGCCCACAGGCGGCCTTTCTGCCCAGTGCGGCACACAGCCAGCACCCAGCTCTGCGCCTCGCCAAGCCAATTACACCTTAACAAGGGGGATTTTATAGCCTGTATTTTTCTACTGCTTTCCCTGTCATCATAAACATCCTAGTGTTTGCTCACAAGTTGTTCCATTAAAAACAAATGTGCTGCCCTCCACGGCAGCGGAATTTCTGCAGGAAAGCATCAGAAGCGCGGTGCTGCTTTGCCAGCCACCTGCACACCTCCCCCTTTAATTCAAACCCAGAGGCACGTTACAATCACATTATTCCAACTAAATCAAATTATTTTCCCCTGTTCCAAGACATAAAACAACCGCGTTATTATAGCCATAGACACCGTGATTTAATATTTGAACAAAAAACACACGCAATGATAGGAGCATATTAAGCAGCAAGGCACTTCATTACAGCTGGAACCAGCATTTACGATCCCCCAGACCAAAGATGGTCTTGAGAATGATATGCCCAAGTGCGTCACTTCAAAATAACAACTTAACCACATAACGTCCAACACGGAGCTTTAAAACACACCGCTCACCTTCTGTTTTATTTTTTTTTCCAGGGTGAAGAAAAGCTCTGCAATAATAAATCATTTAACACACCGGTGCAAGTGGCTTATTTAGGAAATGGGATTTGCAATGCAAAAAGTGAAGCCTGAAACATTACCTGCATGCTCGGCCGTTCCTCACGCCGGGCCATGGCTGACCCCCATCTGCCCATGGCGGTGCATCACCAGCAGAGCCAGCAGAGCTGCAGGCCGCACTGAGGAGTTCATCAAACAAAGTGCTCTGGGCACTCAGCTATAGCCCAAACCAGTTCTCCGCCAAGACTGAGGACAATATGTTATTAACTGGAGTTTAATTATATCCACAAACATATTTCTAGCTGAAGCACACAGCCGTGGCTCCGTAGATTTGTTTGTTCTTCTAGCGCTCCCATTAAGAAATTAGTTCTGTGTTCACTTTCACAACCCAGCACACACGTTTATCTGGTACTAACCTCACTCCTGCTTTGTTTCCACAGAAATTTTACTGGTTCTATATTAATTAAATTAAGTCAGAAACAGACAATGCTTCACAAAGGACCCTCTAATCAGTGGCCAATAAGGGCGGGCTGCAATACAGTGTTTATGCAAAATGGGGAAGATTGCTTTCGAAAGACAAAGCACAGCTTTGAAGAGCAAACTACTGCCTCCCCACCTATCAAGTGTAAAATTTAAGATGATCTTTATTATTATGTTTGCGATGCTTCGGATTAGGTGAGGTTGACTTCCAGCAAGTCTCATTCCCTGTATTAAGAAGAACTGAGCTACTTGTAACATACAGACAACGCATTCTTTTAGGAGAAAAGCTGCAGGAAGAATGAGTCAGCAGCAGATGCTCAGCCAGGTCCCCACCGCCAGCCCTGTCCAGGAGCTGCACCTACAGGGAAGCCTTATGGCTCTCAAAGACCCAAGCACAAGAAAAATCTCCCTGCGAGGCTGCCTGCCTTCCCCAGCACAACGCAGGAACCCAACCTGCCCGCGAACCCGGCCACCACAGAGGCAGTGCAAGTGGTTCTGAGTGCTTAGCAGCTCTGCCAGGAGCACAGGGCCGTGTGCCAGCAGAGCGTGCACCCTGTTCCCATGGAGGGGGCAGAGCCCAATTAACGGCGCCCATCCTTAACAGTCAGCAGACACTGCACAAACAGCTTGTTCAGGAAATTTTTCTTTCTGAGAACTTCCATGCGCTCCAACAGTAACTATTGCAGGCATTCACTTATTAGTGCAGAAAGATTTATATCTGAGAGATCTGCAATCAGCTTAACCTCTGGAAGCGCAGCTTGATGTAGCTTAGCCCCTGGCCTGAGTTTCTCAGCTGCTGTTACATGGGGAAGCTGTGTCCAGCAGCTCTGGGGCTGGCTCAGAGCAGCGTGGGTGACACATTGGCAAGGCTGGGTGCTGGACTGCACCATGGGGGCCAGAAGCACCTCAGTGTAAGGCTGTTACCCACATCCTGCCCTTCTGCGAGGGGAAGGCCGCTGTTCACAGCGCAGGGCTTGCAGCTCCAGCCCACCCTCAGTGCTCCGCTGGGCACAGCGCTTCCAGAGCTACCAGCAATGGGAGGCTAGGCAGCAATAAACCACTTCATTCAAAGCAATAGTAATGTTAACATTCGCTCATGATGTAAGCTAGCTTACATCTAAAAGAAAGGGAAAGACAGTATTGTCCACTGCTGTTCATAAATATAAAAAGACCAGCTAATGCTTTGCTGAACTTCTCACAGAAGTATTTATAACATCACCCCTCTATTTTTTTTCTCCAGCAATAATCTAATTCATGCGCCTCTTATCTTAGCTATGAAACAGCATGTTAAATTCAAGATCACAGCTCATTTAGATAAGTGGAACTGGGCCCATCCAGCGACTCACCCCCGCTGTGACACTGCTTGCTCCTGGCAGAGCTATTTCCAGGCTCGGCGTGGGCAGGGAGCTGGGAGGACTCTCACACTCCAGTGCAACCCTGGCCCCTCCATGAGGTCACATGGGAACAGCCAAACTTTCCAAAGGAGACTGTATGTACCTGGTGCAGCCATGGGTTCATAAGCATTTTGGCAGCCTTTCCCAAAAACAACCTCCAACAGTTACCTAGAAACATAATCCTTCTAAATAAACCTCATCAAAATAAATTAGGAAAAAAAACTTTTAAAAAAAACAACAAACTTTTTATTGGAGGTTTGCATTCTAGCTATAAACAATAATTAGTATACAAACAAGAACCACTGATCAAAGAAATAGCTCACATTCATTTCAAGGTTATTTTCTTTGACAGTTCTCATACAAGCACGAAGAGTGCTACCAGAAAGTTCCCCTTCCATCATTCATTGCTGCTCTTCAGCAGCCCTCAAGAACACAGCCAGACCCCAAGGCCTAAAGCAGCCAGTGGGAGCCAAGCACCCAGTGAGCAACAAGCTGGAGTCAGCCTGTTGCTCTAAAGCTTAACACACAAATCATCCAAAATAAGTTAAGAATTCCAGTCAGGTAAACAGAAAGCTCTCCTCCTGCACTGGACCATTCCCCTTCTCTGGAGCTCTTTCTCCAAGTTCACTCCTCACCTGAATAAATAGAGCATTTACACCAAGCCCTCCTTTTATTTTTTTAACCAAACACGACTGCCGGGATGCTTTCCTTCAGATATACAGAGCGCTCCTGATCTGCATACTGATTTTCATTCACTCTTCGTAAGCAAAAAGGATGCATGAGAGTTTGACAGTCCATCTGCTGCTGCACCTCTCCGTCTGCCTGCAGCCAGCAGGGCCAGGCACTGAGATGAAAGCACACCCATGCTGCAGAACCCACTGCCTTCTGTTAGAAGTGACACTTAGGGCAGTTCCCACTTGTGCTGGTGTCAGCTTGAAAACTTCAAGCGGTCCCCGGTCAGCAACTCCCTGACAACACTTCCAGCCCTTGGGCCCGGCTGAGGTTATCTCACTGATAACCGGCACGCAGCCCCGGGACAGCTGTGCAATGTGCACATCCATGTGCTGCTGTGTTAAAGGACACAGCTCACAGCTTGTGTGCAACACACAGCTTCCCAGCAGTGCTCAGATGGAAGGCTGTGCACGCTGTATGTGCAAGCACAGCACAGCCATTGGCAGCTACCCACTGGCACTTACACACCTTCCTGAAAAATCATGTTTTTAGCCAAAAGAAACACCTGAGTGCTAAGACAACAACAGGACTCATCCCAAGTAAGTCTGCTTCCAGAACACGAACTGCTGTGAGCCAGCTAGGAAGACTGAATTTAAGGATTTTCACACGTTCCCTCTCCCTTTAGCCCTCTTCTCCACTAAGCAAGCACTCCTGGAGCTGCCACACATCCAAGCCCATCCATGCTGCCCAGCTGTCTGCTCGGAGGAGCTGTGGCTGCTCTACCTACCTCAGGTCCCAGGGAAGGTTTTGCTCAAACCCTCTGCGCTGTGCTTTTAGTCTTGGTAGGATACCATCCTAAACAGGTCCACAGGCAATAACATAAGGGAGTTTGGAACGGATGGAGGAAAGCAGTATAAGGAAAGAGATGCTCAAAGCAAGACCATCTCCATAAATAAAGGTGTATTCTACGCAATAAAAAGTTAACATCACTTATCTGTATACCATCAAACATCTGCTTCCACAGGCAGACAGATTTTTGGTCACCTTTCCCCCACCTCTCCCTTAGGAGCCTGCTGGCACTGTGGTCTCTGGGTCCCACGAGCTGAGTGCTCCTTGTTTCTGACTCTTTCACAGCAAGAAGGACATTTATCAGGTTAAGCCCAGATTTCCCTCTCTGTCTTACCAGCAGAGTTTTGGACTAATCAGAAGACCGACTATATTTTAAAGCTCTAATTCTCCCTTCACTATTTATACTAGCCAATGTCACTTTGACACTATTCTGGCTTTCGTCTGCAAAAAACTTTCCAACTTAAAAATCCCTTAAAACAAACACGCTCTTAAAGCAGACAAATGTGTTATTCTGTCCATCCCCCACATTATCTTCAGCTGTCACCAAACTCACAGTAAGCATTTTCCTTCTTGGGAACTATATGTTCCTGCAGTTATATTCACTGGACCAGAAGAGTCTGGCATCAGAAAAATAACTATCTGATTTCTTGGACTAGCTGCAAGAGCCCTGCCTTGGCCAGACACAGTTATTGCCACCAAGAACTGAAAATTCAGCTGAGTAAGTTAAAGGTGCTCTCGGCAACAAATATTGGCATTGCAAACAGCCATCAAGCATTCATCCATTACAGATATGGCTTCAGGGCTACAACCACTCTTCAAAGGGTGTTTCTTCCTGCAGTTATTTATAACTGAGCAAAACATTGACTTTAAGTTAGTGCAAAGTTCTGCAGAACTGCCATCCGTGAATCGCTGCACTTATTTCCATTAAAAAGATGCTTGAAAGCATCTGCTATCAAGAACTTTTTATATTTGTGTCTGTTCTCAGCTTGTTCAGATCTAAAACTGCATTTCAGCTTACACAGGATCAAGCACTGTTGTTTGAATTTATCATTTTGCCATAGTTCATGCTACCTTCTTTCACGCGCATTCACTGTAATATCCTGTGCTATGAAGAGGGCAGGATGGCTGCTGAAGCAGCTCCACTGGAGAGCTGCTTTGGGATGCTGAACCCAAGAGCATCCCATGTGCCAGGGAAGGGAAACAGCAGATCTGTGGGTGCCAGTCCTGGGATGGGGCAGGGAATGCTACTGCTGGGCAGCAGCCAGGAAAAAGAACAAACTGGCTTGAGGGAGACAAAGCTGATACAAATCACCCTCCTGAAAATCAGCTCAGGGCAACGGATTTCCGCAGATCATTTCAACCACGTTTGCTTTGCCCAAGAACTGCCCTTGTATGTTGGAGAGCCCAAAGACAGAACCCATCTCTGAAAACTTCCAGGCAAGTGACATCTCCACCACGACCTGCCTGTAAGAATGAAGTGTTCAATCGCTTCATTATTGGTCCCTTTCCATCCCACAGGTAAAGTATCACAAAAGCAAGTCCACAAGCATGTCCTGCAACCCCTCCAGGAAGGGTCCTACCCCATTTCACAGGGAGGTAGCCAAGGCATTTTATCAGTTGTCACAGCAAATTACATAGTGTCTGCTCTGCTCTATGCTCAGGACAACCTCTACAGAGCTTTTCCACGAGGGGTTGTTCATCAGGTCTTATTTTTAAAGAATCTGGGCCAAGTCATCCCTGCTGTAGCTTTAATGACGTCAATGAGCTACAGCAAGGGTGAAACTGGGCCAGTATTTTTTATGGCCACATGTCACGTGCCCGCTAAAGAGAAAACACAAAGGAGGACCAAGGAAGAAAAGTTATTGAGTCAAAAGACTCAATGCACAGAGATTAATGTCTAGATAGAGAATGGCTCTCTTTTGTTCCTGCTGTACGCTTATAAATGTAATGATTTATGGAAGAAGAAATATTTCTGTAGCATCAAGGTAAATGAGGACTCTCTAGCAGCAAATATACTCACTTTTATATCCTGTTTTGATAAAGGTAACGAAAATAAAATCTTTGCCAGGAAAAGGTCTCTTCAAAACTCAACAGAAATAGGTGACACAGTTGCCAGTAACTGCTGCTCCCCAGCAAGCCATCGTTAATCACGTTGCATAGCACCAGGCAGTAATAAAGCCCACCAGACCTGGTTCTGAGCTCATTTCTCAGTAAATCCAAAACAGGATGCTGCAAGTATCAAAATTAAATGCATGAAACAGAAGTCTAAACCTAAGCAGTGTTTTCTGTGAAGAACCAAAACCTTGAACATCAACATGGAGGAGACCAAGCCTGCCCAACGCAGGGCACCAGCTGAGAGTAACAGCACTAACAGCCATCCCAGCACTTCTGCTCCTGCAAACCAGCGCAGAACTGAACCTGAGCACCTATCTGCAGCAGGCAAAGCGAGCACTGTGTGCTTTCCACCAACCATGGTCAGCTCCTGCCCTGCCCTGGAAGGGGCAACTCAGGGGCACCAAACCACAGGATGCATCACAGCCTGCGAGACCCACAGGCAGAACTTCTCAGCTCCACATTTCAAAGTTCACTTAACTGACATTTAGGCACCCGAGTAGCCGTGTTAATGAGGCTCACTCATTACGAACGCAGGTGAAATTACTCACCAGTATGCTTACAGAGTCACATCAACATGCCTTTAAAGATAATTTTTCAGAAGCCCTCAGGAACAACACCAGATCATAGAAGCACGGTGTTCGGAGCCTTCACTTTGTAGATAGCTTCTCTTTCAGATCTTAACAGTAGATTCCTATGAAATCTTTGACTCTAACTCTCCAACTCTCAGCTTCAATTAAAAGACTGAAGTCTTCTTTTCTCCTAGTTGTTTTCACTTAGTATTGCTGGTTTTTGGTGGGTTTTTTTTTTGCTTTTTTGTTGTTTTGTTGTTGTTGTTGTTTTTTGTTCTTTTCAATAAACCAGACCAGTTTGGGTTTTTGTTTGTTTGTTTGTTTCTCCCCCCCCCTCCTTCTTCCCTTCTCCACCCCCACCCCCCCAAACCCATTCCAGCGCTGGAAACAAAATAACTTGAAATGGAAAACGTGCGACCTCCCAAGCCTTTATTTACAGTATCACAAACCACAAGGGAAGGATCAGGCCAAGCTTTCCAGCTGCAATGGGAAGGGCAGGGAGAAACCTGCTCTCGTTTTTTGCAGCTGTGATATTTAACACATCACGGAAAGCAGGATGGGGAGGGGAAGGCGAATCAGAAGCTTGCAGTGGTGGGTGAAGAGGTCTCAGTCACACAGGTAGGTTCATGCAATTACATCCCATCTCCCCTGAAATAAACAGAGCTCTACACATGCAAATGTAATTACAAAAAAGTCAATCTGCCACGTGTTTAATGGTTTTGCTTCTCAACTTCCACATTATACAAGATCATAAGATTCAGAAGCCTTCTGGACTTCACCAGTCCTGAATTTTTATTAGATCCATAATGATCTCACTTCATGCCACCGTCCCCAAACTGCTGCAACAAAGGCTGTCAAAAATAAGCAGCCTAGAAGCAGTAGAATCTTCCCCAGCTATTTAAACAGCAGCACAGACAACGAATGAGGTTGAGGTCTATAGAAAGTTACTTGCAGCAGGAAACCGTCAGTTTGTGGTTAGCGTCACAGCTTTTTCCTCCCAGTTAAATACGTATGTCCAAACAGTTCCTCCACTACTCATCTAGCGATTCTAGTATAAAAAGGAAGAAAATGACCAAGAGAAAAACCCATCCATCCACACACTGGCAATTTCCTAACATCAAACCGCCTGGCCCCATAACAAGTGCCGCTCTAAGCCACGCCGTTACACACAGGTGTGGGAACATCACAGCTGTGCCTCGCAGGGCTGCCCTCCTTGTCGGTACAACAGCAGCCATCACCCACCTCTCTGAAGTGTTATCACCTCGATCTAAGTCACTGCAGGGCGCTTTGCAGCACACTCTGCGAAGGATCCAACATGACAATAGATGGGGCTGAATTCAGTCGGTTCCATTAAACTCACCCCTCACTACAGGTACTATTGTCACATCACGGGCTGCGGAGCAAGTCCCCTGGTAAAAACTGAGCACCCAAAAAAGGGAAAAAGTACAATTCAGCCCTAGTCTGTGTCCACGTAGAAGGACACAAGGCTCTAGAAAGGGGAAGTTCATCATGTTACACAACCTGGGCAGAAATGTACCTAAGAGAGCACAGTGCTACTCAGGCTCGTGGGCAGGTGCTGCCAGCAAGGCACAAAGGAGCCAAATGCAAAGCCAACCTGGGCTTCCATCTGACAGCACATTTGCAGTACACAGGGGCCACCACTTCCCCAGCACACTATGGATACATGAGCCTCCTGCCAACATCAGTCTCTGCTTCTTCTTAAAGAGAGGCAATCATTCACTCCACGCCAGCTCCTGCAGCTGTGGGGCAGAAGTCAGAGGCAGTGCAGTACCCCTGGACAGCCAGAAGCAAGGGACGGACAGGGCAGCAGGCACCTCCTTATCTGCACCACCACCATCCACCTCCCCTGTCACGCTGCTCCCACAAGCTGAGACTTCTTGCTGTGGTCCCACAGCTGTGCTCGAGCATCACAGGCACTCATATACGCACCCCTCAGTGTCTGCTCTGCTTTTCTGCTTGTGCCAGGGATTCAGCACGCTTTCCCAGATTTCAAAATAATCCCCTGCAGAATACTCCAGGTACAACTTCCAGAGGACCCTCCTCTCCTCATTATTCCTCTGTTCGGAGGTCCTGCTGCACAGGGATGCTGATAGGACACAGCAGGAAATTACTCAGTGCCTACAGCACTTCCCTGTGCTCTGGACATTGTTATTCAGCTCTTTGTTTTCATGAACACTGCATTCCCTGACAAGGTTTAAAAGCCATTTTTCTCCCCATGTTCCTTACCTGCCAATCCAGGGACATTACTTGCTCTCCAGTGACGCAAGCTGCACAGATTCATTTTGCTGCAAACACAATACCAAAGCAGTTTCCCCTCACCTGCCCGGGCTCTTAATGACCACTCAGGCACCTCTTACAGAGAGGAATGTCAGCCCTGAGGAGTGGCAAGGCCTTCAGGCAAGCAAAAAGAGCTGTCCTACAGCCTCAAAACAAAGCAAACCCTAAGCATGGCTAAGGACAGCGTTTCTTTGTTGCTACCACTAATTCAGACAAACACCTTTACAACAGCCTACAGGGGAGCGAGAGGACCCGGAGTGATCTATGGCAAGGGAGATGCAGCTTTTGAGACATAATGTCTTCCCTCAGCCCGGGAGCACAGATTCTTACAGCAGCATCAACTCCTCCAGTAAAGTTGCTGACAGCAGCGACTGCTCCCACAGAGAGCTGTGTACAGCTTAGTCAGAGCTACAGCGTGCAGGAGAGAAGCTGCTGGACTCTCAAGAGAAATGTGGGTATCCCACCAAGGGATGGGCTGCCGTGTGGTAAGCAGTCTGCCTGAGCTGGCCCTGAGTTCTGCTGATGCTGAAGAAAGGCTTCAGGAAGGGAATCGGCACGGGGAATGGCAATTAATTCATTGGGAGTCAATTTGCTGACAAAAGATAATTAAGGTAGTCAAATAACCCTTATTTTTCAGGTCTTCTGGCTTTGCACGTCGATACAAAGCTGGTGTCACTGTGGTTTCTGTGTAACTGCTGTGACTTGAGTACCAGTCCAGAGGAACTGAAAATATATTATAGTCTGACACGCAAACAGCTCAGACCCAAACTCATTTACCCTTTCTGCGGTCTTTGCAGCAGTCCATTGCTCTTAAACTGAAAGCCAACAATTCTGAGTTTCAGCATCAAGAAGTAAAAAAACCCAAATTGCTGTATCACCATGTCAACGCAAAGCAAAATGTTTGGATCTAAGAGTTAAAAACACCCCTTTTGACAGGGGAAAAAAATTAAGTGGCAAGAAATGCACTGGAGGAAAACAAAAAGATGCAAAAATACCCATTCAGGTAAAGGCTGACATTCCATCTACTGAAAAATTCCCATTTAGCCAGTAATTCTGTGTACAGACTAAGAGACATATTTCTAGAACTCACATAAAAGAAGCTCAGTAGAGCTGGAAAGGCGCCCAGCAAACCCACAAGCCACTCTCCGCAAGTTGGAGCACCGGGGTGCACAAAAATCACAAAAAGCACCACATCTCTTAAGAACTGCTTGTTAAAGAACTCACAGGGTGCTCTGCTCCCATCTACACTTTTTGCTGTGGAAGTTTTGCACCTCAATCCTCTTGAAAACGTCAAGTAAGTCAGGACTTCAGAGAGGACAACAGGAGTTAGAAGCTAACCCAATGTCATGGCAGTACCAGGGGGTGCACACTTGTCTATTTCAGACCAAACCCTTTTTCTTTTTGGGGGGGGTGGGGGGGGAGGGTGAGACCCACAAGATTTAAACACAAAACACATGTTAATCACACATCCTGCACGGCCATTTCCCCTTTTGATTTATTTGAATTCTTTCAAATAAACAAGAATACTGACCGAGCACAAAAGGTGTGGAGCATGAGCTTTCTTTAACGACAGTTCTATTACCAATCCACACCTAAGCAATACAAGCCAGCCACGTTCTGTGTCTGCCAAGCCTTTCTCTAAGGCAACCTACAGGCCATTCTTCCAGACTCCACTCTACTCATTTCACCTGAGTCTATTCCAGGGCAACCCAAGCTGAGGTTGACCCCTTCTCTCGGCAGCAGCAAGCTAGTCTCCATCAGACTTCTCACCATTCTCCCTAGTAACATCTACATGCTTTTTTCTAGCACAGAAGAAAAAGAACAGCCATGCAGCTGAACTGCCAGAACCTACCTTTGGCAAGAAATCTCTCTAGATGCTTCTGAATGCAGGAGGGAGTAAAGACAGCATTGCTGAAGAAGGATGTCACTGTTGGTCCACGTGTCAACAACCTAGGAAACGATAAAGCACAGCTGCTTAACTGCCTTGCCCGTGGGAAATCAACTGCAAGAATAGAGCTGCATTATTTTCACAGTTATACCATGCTAATGGCTCCTATGCAAACAACGCACAGCTACAACGTTTTATAATTGCACATCAGAGTTTCTCTGCAGACATCCCTCCGGTATGTCAGAAATTCAATACGTGATGGTAGGCGGCAATGAGCACCTCGGGGATTTAAAGCGCATTCCAAGCCGTGAGTCATCGCCATCTCTAACTCATGGAAATTTAAAAAAAAAAGAAAAAAAGAAAAAAAGGAAAAAAACAGAGGGAAGAAAAACACACACATGCAGCGCGCTGACCACTCTCCTGCGCTCTCGCATATAGAACAGCTTCCCCCTAAAGCATTTCCCTTTTAAAATGTAGCGCTGAAGGATTTCCATGAAGGAGAAACCACTGCAGACCTCATTCCACATCAAAATAAATTTTAAAAATTAAAATGAAATAGCAAAAAAAAAACAAAACCAACCCCGATTGCACAGCAGCCCTCTTCTAAAGAGCCCCCAGAGGCATGCAGGACCACACGCTGTGGGAGCAGAGCTGCCCTCACCACACTCTGAGCCCCTCACCGCCTGCAGAAGGGCGCAGTCCCCCCACCAAGCACCAGAAGCTATTCTGAAGGATGCTTCTGCAGTGCCTGCTGAGCACTTCAGGTCACACATGCGCTCCCCCCCCTCAAGCTCCTCCTGAGGATCCCCAGGTTCCTTCAGCCTGTTTAATTCCTCAGGCTTTATTCTAGGGGCAGACAGTGTGTGGGAGCACCCCAGCCACCCAGCAGCACCCGCAGCCAAAGGGCCACAGGAAAACAGCAATAATACTCCCACATCTGCTGTTTCCTGCTCCAAAGTAAAAAGACTGGAAAGACAATGGATGCCTTTAGCTGGGATACCGTGCTTCAGAGAACGTTTAGACCTCACCACAGATGTTAAGGACTAGAAGAAAAGAAGTGTGATTGCTCCTTACTCTTGTTCCTTCTTGCATCCCGGCTGATGCATCCTGGAGGAACAGCAAGACTCGCTAATGTTCTGGGACCATTAATCTCAGAGATCTTGCCAAGAGCAAGCAGCCAGGCAGCTTAAAAATATATTTAGTCCACAAACGCTTATTAACGTCATTTGCTGATTCACAGCTGAGCCAGTTGCACGGGGCACAAACACCGCTTCTGCTCTGCCGGCCTGGCTGAAAGACTGTCACAAGAGCTGGATATCAGGTGGCTGAGCCCATCTCAGAACCAAGCACCACACAGCCAAAAGCCGTGAGTGTACCTGGGCTATGATGGGAACAGCGTATTTTTTAACAACAGGCCGACACACATCTGAGCAAGCTTTGCTATTCTTAACGTTACGCAGTAATTTGTGCCAGAACTGATGAATCCAGGGTGCAGTGTCCATTCCACACCTCTTTTCACGAGGTAGATGCAGATGCTGGCTATGCTAGGCAAAGGAATGTGTACCACGCTCAAATAAAGTCTTCAAAATGGGGTCAGCACAGAGCTCCATCTGCCCGGCCTCCCACTGAGCAGGGCAGGGACTCCAGGGCTCAGAGAAACTATCAACGTTCAGCTGACACATCATGGGGCAGGCAGTGATATCAACATGCAAGGTACACACAAAGAGTCTTTGAGGAAAGATCTCCTTTCTTAATTTTTTTGTTTCAGGGTTGGGTTTTCCTTTTTTCTTTTTTTCTTTTTTATTTTTCTTTTTGTAGACTGGGGAAAGATGACAAACTTTCATATTTTCAGTGACAGCGCGTCTGAAATGATTGCTCCAAATGGAAGGACAGGTCTGTATCTGTTTGCTAGTCAGACTGAAATCAAAAGCGATTAAAAGCAAAAGCTTTTATGAGCAACAGAAACTGAAAGCACTCCCTTTGGAAAAATGTAAAGACCAGCATTTTCTCTGCAGTAAGCAGCAGATAATGAATGCAGCCTGGGACTCTGACACATTTATACAACCTGTTCGCTGGGACAGCCATATCATTCACCTTTGCTGTATGCCCGGCTCAGCACATCACTGCAGTTTGCAGAGGTTTCACCTTTGCCACTGCTGCTTTTATTTATAGGTGTCAGAACAGCTTATCAATCCTAAATTTAAATTGCAGTATCGTGTTCCAATCCTAAATATCAAAATAAAAATCAATCTGTTTCAGATTAGTTTTGCGATAACTGGTAATCAAACACAGCTACTACTGTTTGTTTTGTTACTGCATTGCTGAAACCTGAGGGCACGTCTGTCCAAAACAAACCATCAGGACAAATCAACCCAACAAAAACACGTGTAAGTTCTGAGTTAAGGCAAGAGTTCCCAGAGGAGCACTTTTATAATGGGTCAGTAGCAAGTGCTGATCATTACAAACTTACTCCCACCCTCCCAAGGACCTGGGCCAAGCATCTCTCCAAGGCAGGTGTGGGGGGCTGGGGCAGCCCAGGACCGGACCCACGCAGGGATCACATCAGCACGATGCACATGGCGAGGCAAACCAAAGCAGAGTGCAGCTGTGAGCAGACAGTATCACAGCAAACACATTTTAGGGGAGGACGAGGTGCCGCCCAGCAAGCAGCAAGCTGCTCTTGTTTAGTACAAGCGCTGAAAACGCTGCACTGCACTAACACAACCGGCATTTACCTTTCTGAGGGGGGCGATTAATTACAAGATGCTTTCTGCTGGCTTCTGAAGGCTTGTCGGCTTAACCAGCGCACTGCACTTCAGTTATCAGCCCTCCCTCCCTGCAGGACCAGTTACAGCCACCTCTAAGGCACTTCCCACCGGCAGGGCAGGCAGAGCTCCCACCTGGCTGCAGCCTGAGCACACGCCATGGCGGCAGCCATAGAGCAGCATATGCTGGCCCTGTGCCCAGGAGCAGAGCCCTGCGTAACCCAGATGCATCCACATGCACGGCAGGTCCTGTCCTAGGAAACACCCAGAGTCAAAACTGTTCCCAGCAAGCACCACAGACGTTTCAGCTCAGCCTACTGCTTCCCGCTACCTGCACTAAGTTCTCAGCCCTGACTTGCATCAGCTGTGGTTGCACACCCATGGTTGGGATTTGTAGGCATCAGCTTCAGACCACAGGTAGTCACACCAGTCCTCAGGGAAGGTGTTTTCCATTCCCACAACAGTTACTTACCCTAAAACAATAAGGGGATATAAATGAGCAACTAAAAAGCAACGAACCGGAGAGAAATAATATCAGAACCCTGAATAACTCTGCAATCAAATGAAAGGGCTCCAGGATGTGCCAGGCAGCAGAGAGAATTAATGAACACAAGATAAACAGAGCAGTTAACGAGAAAATCTGAGCGGCTCAGGAAGGCACCTGGATAAATCTGCCCCTGCCTGATGCTGCAGTACCTGCACCTCCGGAGCACCAGGTGTAGGCCTTGCTGCAAGGACAGCACTTCATGGATGGAAACAGAAAAGGAGGAGAAAAGGCCTCCTGGTGGGCTCAGCACCTGCTTATGTTAAAGGCGCTGCTTCGTGCAGGAGAATGCTGTCACCCCTGGAAAGATTGCTAAGCGAATCAGCCAGATTCAGATCTCTGCAGCCTGCTTTCAGGAGCACCTTTCCCCCCCCCAAAAAAAATCTATTTTAATTCAACCAATCTCATTTCTATTACTTCCCATATCAATAGCGTAATTAACAAAGCAAAGTTAGTTGGTTATGCAGCATTTCACCTGAAATAAAACAGCTCAAGAAATAATATACCACTTAATCCATACTTGACAGCCAGAAATAAACACTGTGTGTTAGAAACACGCACAAGGAGGGTTCAAAACCCATTCTGCAGACCTTGATGGAAGGCTGTCCTTGTCAATGAAGCCCACAGTCCATAATAATTCTCAGCATCGTGCTTTTATCCTCCGTTTTATGAGAGCTCATCTGCTGATCAATGAGGAGCCCCACGGAATAGCACTTTGAATTTCAATGTCAACACAGCAGTACTGTGGTAATGATTGAAAATATTTACATATTGCCTCATTGATCGTGGGGAGCTCTTTTCCAACCATCTGGCTACTGGGCACTCGTGTTTTTTTCCAGGGCTTTAAATTGCTATCTGAACGTCTTTGGAGCTCACATCCAGCATCACATCTGAAGCAGGTTCTCCTGTCATTTTTAAGCCATAATATTAGCGATAGCGTTAATCAATTCAATCTCAATTCGAGGAAGGAGGGGGGAATTCTCTTACCAAGGACGAAAGCAAAACACAACCAGCAAACTCCTGCTCCACGGTCAGCAGAGCCATGTGCCAATCCGGCTACAAGGCCTCGCATTTAACGTGACTCAAGGGTGTCACTGCTTTGACAACAGATGAGTCAAATGGAAACATGTCACTCACTCGGTGCTCTTTGCCAGCCGCGAGATAAAGAAACCCATAAGGGCTGCTTTTTCCACCTCCAGATGGAATACCTTCTGATAGCTGCAACGCCGAGCCCCTGGGCTCTGAGCTGCGTGGCTGTGTTTATTCTGCCTTCAGTAAGGGCTCCAGGGAGGCAAGGCAGGCGGGCAGCTCGGGCCAGCTGCTGCCTAACGGGCTGTGAGGATGCAGGCTGCATCATCTGCACCTCCTCGAAAGTTTAACAGCAAGTTAAATAAAACACGCAGGAACAACCGGCACCGGCACCTACAACTCTGCCACAGGAGGCCTCTGCAGCAGACCTGCCAGGAATCCCAACGAGCTGCTTCACAAATGCTAGCCGAGCTGATTTCAAGGCTTTTTTTTGATGGCCCCAAGCCTCATTATCAGAAGGTGAGTCTCCAAGCTGCTGGTGCCATACACTTCATTTAGGAAGAACGGGGAATGTAAAGACAAACGGCACTCTTGCCTTTAAACATGGAATAGAAATAGGCTCTCCAAACAGCTTAGCTGATTATTTTGGTCATGTTGTTAAAGATAAAACAGTTTTATCTCTTCCCCATTCTATGTCATTAAAAAGGAGTAAAACACGAATTCTGACAGCAAAAGAAAATGTGGACAACGTGGGAGAGAGCAGAGCAAGGCGCGCTGACTCACCTGCCCCCGGGGTGCAGCTCTGCGTCCTGCCCCTTTCCTTGTCCTGGGGCAGCGGGCAGCAGCAGGACAGGAGGCTCTGCTCATACGTCCCCTCTGCCCACGCAGCCCAGATGCCGTGCAGATGCGATGCAGCAGATCTGGCACTTGACCTAATGAGCTCCACTAAAGGCACCGAAGGAAACACAGGGAGCAGTTCTCCTTACAGCCCTGCACAAAGCCTTCCTGCTGCAAGAAGCCAGTTTGTAGGACGCCGTAGCTGAGAGGTTTTACCATCCAGAGTCTTCCCCCACCATTTGCGATAGTGATATTTCTGAGCAGAGCATCATGCAGGGATCCCAAGGCGCACACCCCTACCAAGGCAGCCACCACTCTTCTCAACAAAGCGACAGCCTGGAATGGGAAGCTGGAGCAACACAGGAGCTGCACTACGAAGGTTAGTGCTTCAAGTAGGCTTGCCCAAATATGCACTTCCCTCTGACAGCAATAGCGTGTGAGATGAATGTGCTTTATTGAAAAGCCTATTTATAGGAATTCAACGTAAGCAAAAGACAGCATTAAAAATGGTGCTGTAGTCCTAAAACAGATAGAGGACACACGGTGTCCGTGCTAAACGCGTTTCTGAGGATGGTCACTGAAAGAGGTTTGCCATCTTTAAGTTAAAATGCAGAATGAGATTTTACAACCCAGATATAGGTTAGACAAACAGTGAGTCCCAAGAGCCTGGATAAACGATGCTTAAAACACAAGAAGCTATTTGCTCCTTCCTTCTCTGCCAGTTTGCTGCGCTGGACTCACAACAGGCACTGTGCTGACCCTGCCCAGAAACCAGAAGCGCGCCTGGCCACAGCACACTGCCTCTCCCACTGAGCCCCGACCTGCAGCATCTCACACGGCTGCTGCCAGGCTGTCCGTGCTCAGCACAGAAGCCATCTCCCACCTTTGTTTGTAAAAAAAACATGGAAAGTCAGCCGTGGGAGCACCACGGAGGAGATGTCAGAATGACAGATAGAAAGCAAGTGCGTGGCCTTTCTCCCCCTCTTGTTATTTTTCACAAAATATCTCCCAGTTATTTACACAGCCATGTCCTGAACTCCCCCCTCCAGTTTCCCAGCTTGCTGCTAACCACATTCCGTTACAGATGACACGAGTCTGGCTCTTGGTGTGTCGAGGTGGGAAGGTCCCACTGGGGGGGCAACGCTCCGGCTGTGGAGCAGAAGGCATGAAGGAGAAGCAGGAGCTCCATCCCTCTGCCGTGCAACAGAACCGACCCACACAGGGGAGTGGGTGACTGAACAGCTTGGGGACGCCCACCATTGCTTCCCCACCTCAGATCCAGGAAAAAAAAAGAGATGTAAATATTTAGATGTCGATTTCAACTGATACGATAAATATAAAACGCCTATTTCCTTCTTTAAAAAAAAAAAGTATATATAGCATTAAAGTGGGTAAACCACCCACACGGAGAAAAAGATTCTGCGGCGCTTCTACCTTTAGAAGGAGGTTAGCTAAGTTACACTGTGATCTTAAGAGAAACTGCAGTCACAAGCCATACCCACTGTGCAGACTCCAGTGCACAGAACACGTGTCTGCACATCGGCTCACAAGGACCGGTCTGCAGCCCAGCTCCCTCAGCCCCTGTGCTGCCCTCCAGGCTGGCCCAGGAGGCTCCATGGAAGCTCCAAGCCCTGCAGCAGATCCCCGGGCCAGCCCTGCACAGAGCTCACCCTGCTGTGCCCTAAGAGCCCCAGGTCCCCCCGCAGCCTCTTAAAGCACATCATGGAATTACGGCCCCGCCACGCTGCCAGGTTAACAGTCGTGCAAACATCAAACCGTGCTGGAGCGGCAGATAACAAGGCCTCACCCCGAAACACTGATACGGCAGAGCACTCCATGTGCTGACGTGATTACACATTTCCACCTTCCCAATTAGTTACTGCAGACGAGAAACGCCTTTCCAGGTCACTGCTCGATGGGTTAAGCCAGCTCATATGCTTGAATTAGCATCCCGTGCTTGGCTGTCCTTATGCAAGTGCCAGATCCAAACCCATCCCAGCTCACTGCCCTTACCAGGAGCAGCTCCACGTTGACACAGCACAACCCCGCACGCATCCCTTTCAGGCCGGGGCTGAGTTCACTCTCTTCAGGCCCAGCACAACGCTGTGGCACTTGGATTTCTTCCAACATCCAGGAAACAAAGCTAAAAATAAAGCGTTTTATTTATCCCCTTCCTCCCACCCGTTAATTACTCCATTTGCGCTCACACTGCGCGCTTCGGGATGTTTCTGCTTATACGATGCTTTCAGGCTCAGAATGAAATTGAGACACATCTCACTAATTTGGGGATGAACAGAAATATTAGCTGTGTATCCATATCAGCCAACATCAGAGCTTAATTAGAAAATATCTTCACCGCTTAGAGAAACTGGCTGTTAAGAAAGCCATGTTTTTCTTACATTGCTTTTTCCTCTTAAGGAAACGACAAGACTTCTGTTCAGGTGTGGGGGGAAATCAGTGCTGGTCTGGCCTAATTGGAGGCACCTTCTTTACATTACCTTGCCTGCAGGATGTGATGCTCTGTTTGGCCAACCTGCAGGAGCAGTAACTAACTGAATAGAGACTGCACACCTGGATTCAAAGCCCCTCAGCACCGCTGTCAGCTGTAAGTTTTGAGTATTTCTTTAAAGAACAATAATCCTCATCAGGACAAGATCCCTGCAAACTGGTTGCTGTCAACTAAGATGAGAAGTTGGATGAAACTCCCACGTGCCAGCTGGCAAATCACAATAAACGCTCAGGCTGTTAGATGCACAACAAGCAGCAAACACACAGAAATACAGCACTGACAACAGAAGGGGTATTTCAGCACAAAGTTATCGTTCCGGGAGCAGCTCCTTGGGACCAGAAGTCCCGCACTGAGGACTCCGTGCCCTTAACAGCCCACAATTTGAGCAGTTATGCCTGGCTGCCATCAGCGTGGCCTTGGGGTTCACCATCCAGACATCATTTATGACCCTCCTGCCAAGTTCCTTACAAAATATTGCTAAAGGATACCGGAGAACTGTTTACTCCAACCATTGCTGCTTCCTGAACACAGATGCAAGAAAAAGTTATATTAAGAAGACAAACAGCTGCTCCTGTATGCTGTTTAAATGGTAACAAAAGCATCTAAGGGCCATAAAGGGAATAGTAAGGGAATTAAAACGCATTTTTATGCATGAAGATGGCTAACATCCGTACATTCATTAAAGCGGTATCAACCATGCTTTTAATTAAAAGTTGGTGACAGGAACTTAAACATGATTCATGCGATCTACCAGCCTGCCAGAAGCCGCTCTGTCAGGAGCACGGCAGAGCTTCAGGCCCCGCTCGTTGCCTTCGCTTCCCTCCCGCAGCCGCCACAAACGGAGCGCGCCGCAGGGACTACAGAGCAGCATTCCTCCGATAGCAGCAAGCCAGGGCACGCCTGCAAACACGCTTCCCTGCCGGGTCATCGCTCGCTTCGTGCGTCCCGGAGGCAGCGCTGGGGTGACGGCGCTGGTGACCTGACGCAGCCAGCGGGCACCTGGGGCACGAGGGCCAGGCAGGGCCGTCCCACAGGCAGCAGCCTGCTGCCCGGCGGTGGGAAAAACGCCCCGGAGACGCTGCTGAACTCGGCAGCACCGTCAGCTCCTCCCGTGCTGCTCAGGAGCGCGGCGCAGTCACGGCAAAAATCAACCACGCGGCAGAAAGGCAGCGGAGCAGAGCAGACGGCGGGGCAGGGCGAGGAGGAGCCCTGCAAACCATGTGCGTTTATTTCGGCGTGAAGTCAAACCCTGCCCGCCTGAGCTCCCACACCGGCAAAGGTCCGCCTGTCACCGCGGCTCAGCCGCTCTCCTGCGCGGGGCGGCAGCGAATGACGCCGCCAAGGACCGAAGGCATTTTTCAGCGCCGCGTCACGGGATCCCAGAACCATCACCCACCTTGCTGCTCCGCGGCGCGCGGAAGGTGGAAGTTCTCCCTTCAGAGCGGCTGTTAACGAAGGGAGAAGCTTTTGTTCCTCCCAAACGCGCGATCCGCAGCCACTTCACCTCAGCCGCGGCGATGCGAGACAAAAGCACGGCGGGGCCGAGCCGCGCGGCGGAGGGCAGCGCCAGGAGGGGGCCGGGCTGCCGGGGACGGAGCGGGGATGGGGAGCGATGCCGCCCGCGGGGCTCAGCGGCACCGAGAGCCCCGGGCCGAGAGCCGTCCTGCAGCCGCGCTCTCTCTCCCTCCCGAAGCACGCAGCGCTCGGGGCTCGGCCGCCTCCCCAGCTCCTCGCTGCCCGCAGCGCCGAGGCCCGAAACGACCCCGCGGGGCTTCCCTCAGCCGCACAGCCGCACAGCCATACGGTCATACAGCCGCACAGCCGTACCCCGAAGGCGCTGCTCCGCTCCCGGCGCCTCCGGGCGGTTCCTCGGGCAGCGGCTGCGCGGGCGGCTCCTTCGCCCCCTCCTCGGGGCAGGGCTGGGCTCGCCGCGCCCCGACCGCTCCCCACCACGCCGCGAAAACGAAATCCGGCTCAATGCCGGCCCGAGGGATGGGGACGCGGCGGTAGCGGGGCTCAGAACGGCCGCGCCGACCCGAAGGCCGGTCTCTCGGTCCCGGCACGAGGGAACGCGGCGCGCCGCGCCCCCCCCGAGCAGCGCCCCGTTCTGCGGAGCGAAATCGCTGGGGCGCGGCGCTGCCATGGCTGCGGCGCCCGGGGACGGCGGTGCGGCGGACGCATCGCTCCCGTCGCGGACCGCCCCGCTCGGGAAACTTTCGCCCCGCGGCCCCCCGGCCCCGCCGAGGCCCCGGGAGGAGCCCGCGCAGCCCCCGCGCTCGGGGATCCCGCAGCGCCCCGGCCCCGCGCCGCCCAAAGGTCCGCCCGCCGCCCCCCGCCTCCCCCTCACGCACCGGCTGCTCCCGGCTCCCGCCGCCGCCTACGAGCCGCTGCCCTCCGACGTGCCCGCACTCCGCTGGCATAATCCCCGGCGCAGGTGGGGCCGGGCGCGGGTAGCTCCTCGCCCGCCGGCCGGCCGCGCGCGGCTCCGCGCTGCGCTGGGGAGCGGGGACCGCGCGGAGCCCCGGCCCTGCCCCGCGGCGGCGGATGGCTTTATCCCCCGGGCAGAGCCGTGCCCCCGCTGCGGGGAGCCGCCACTTCCTTCCCCGCGCCGGGCCGGCGCTCCCGCACGGCGGCGGGTCCTGGCGTTATGGCGCCGCCTGGCGGCCGCGCGGATCAACGCCAGGCGGGAGGGGGCGGCCCCGGAGCGGGGGCTGCGGAGCGCGGCTGCGACCGGCGGCGGGTCGTTTTACGCGTGCTTTGTACGGAAGGGGAAGGGAGATTTTCTGTGCCGGGAGCGACGCCTCGAAAGCCGGGTGGAAGAACTGCACCTTGCGAGGGCACTCGGCGACCGAACGACGCCGAGGTCGAACAAAAGCTGCAGCCCCTGGGCGGGCGGTGAGCGGCTGCACAGCTGCCAGGGGAGGAAGGCAGGAGGACGGCGGCTACAGCCATGCTCAGAAGCGGCATCAGCCTCTGCTGCTGCTCTTGTACAAAAAGGCAGTGCGTTTGTGCTGAAGGCAACGAATTTTACAAAGGTTTATTAAAAAAAAAAATCTAATAAGCCGTTGTCCAGCAGAGCGCACAGCGACTTCAGGCGTTTTCCAAACGTGCCCCACTTTCCCTTCCCTTTTGATGCTCCGGGGCTGATTGTTGAGAAGCGCCAAGCATTCAGGCCTCCCACTGCTTCCATCGGGAACTGCAGCTCCTCTGCCCCGCGGAGCGATGAGGCTGAAGGCAGCGTACAGCCACAGCTCACCCTGTGCCTCGCAGCTACTGCTAAAAGGTTGGCCTAAAAGTTTACTAAGAGCAACATTTAGCATCTTCCCCCCCCCCCCCCTTCGGTGTTAGAATAGCACAGAAATAGCCTGAAGAGCTCCAACAGATGGAGGAGGGCTTTTGATTAAAAAATAAATTGTGACTCACGCTTCAGTTTTCTGGAGGTAATAAAAAAAGGGTACATGAATATGAATAGTGCTGGGGAGAATGGAATGGAAATAAAGGGAGGTTACAAGGAAAGGCAGATAGAGCTGAATTGATTTACCTGCTCCTTTCACATGCCTGTCAGGAAAATGGTGCCTGTTTTGCAGCAGCACTGATGAAAGAAAACAGGACCATTAAATGGACGCAAGTGAAGGTTTGTGCTGATGGATCCCTTTGCAAGAAAGCCTGCTGGCTCAATGATGCTTTAGAATGGTACTTTTACACTCTACCTGTTCATAATTCAAAGTGGTGGAAAGAAACTTATTCAGATGAATAGCAGAGTTGCATGGGAAAGTAGAGAAGCTTTTTTCTTTTCTTCCTCCTCAAGTAGGAATATGAAATACCATCAAAATTAAGCATCTGCTCCTATAGCCTGGAAGTATATTCAAGCAAGTTGCCGCCAAGCATTCAGGCCCAATTTCAACATTTCAGAGCAGAAGGGAAAATGAGTAACGTGGAGGCCTGACTTCTCTGATCCTGCACCAGAACAAGCCGCAGGGCAGGAGGAGATGCACAAAGCACTTGATAAATAAATAAAGCCTTTTCTGAGAAAAAAGTGCTGTGCATTAACGTTGGGGAGTTCTTCATTAAATATCTTTAAAAACAGCACTCTAGAACTAGAATCAGAGCTTCACGAGCTTCCTTCACCACAGCTATTCTGGCCTTTCCACTGCAAAATAATCACATCATTAGCGGCTAAACATTTGGAACAAGGACAGAACTTGAAACACACAATATGATTAAAACCTACATTATTGCTGATGTAATATCCCAGATCCTATTATTGTTCTTGGGCTGGGAGAAAGAATCTAATTAAACATTTATTTAATATCAAAATACAAACTAAAATATCATTGCTGAACAGTAACTCAACAACATGCCAACGAGCAAATCTATATTTCTCACCAAGAAAAATGCATGTCTTGCTCACAAAGACGGCTCAGATTTCACTTGGAAGTGTGTGCTCTCAACACTGGCATGGCACAAAACCCACCCTGATGTTAAAGCAGCAACTTGAGTGAGCGAGCTGCTGTCCTGCAGTGCCAGCTGCAGCTGAGCTCGCTGGGAGGAAAGCTGGCTGCTGTCAGCTGCATGAATCCTGGCCCTAATGGCATCAAAGCACTGCCACTGCTTGTAGTTTGGTCACCGTGACAAATACCCACCAGACGTAATTGAAAACGATTTACTACACAACAGCAGTTGTCTAACACCACCAACTCATGTCGTGGTTTGTATTCAAAGTCAAGACTTCCTATCAGCCAGTATTTACAACATGCCACAGACATTTACAAAATGGTGACAAAAACGAGTGCAAAACACCATCACTCTCAGAAAACAAGCTGCCTTTTAGTTTCTTATTATAAATTGAGTATCACTATTTAAAAATAATTCATATTTCTAAAAATATTACAATACAGGATAAACATTGCTTTCTCAAGTGTAACAAAAATACGTTTAAAATATAGGTGGCTGTTTGAAGTACAAAATATTGCTGAGTGTAAAGGGTAACGTGGTTGTAAAACTACTATTGAGGGTTTATAAAAATACAAAACATTTGCATTTACCAAGTGCATCATTATATATTAGTGCAAAAAAAAAAAAAAGCATATTGGAACTCAAGAGAGAATTGTCAGAGGTTTGCAGAGGTACGTAAAACATGGAATTTTTTCAGGGTCATGCGTATCCACCCCAAATCTCTGTTAATCCTTTCCAAGCGATCTTCCAGGGCTTCCTAGAAGGAAACAGTTAACAAAAAAGGTGAAAAAAAAGATTTAATAACATAAAACAAAAGATCCAACGTTACTCAGTTTAGAAAGAAATGCTATTATTCCTATTGTCAGCTGGTGTCCTTCCCAATGTATTCCCTTAGCACCCAAAACTAAGAGGCAGACCTGCAGATTTCTCTGATTATTTTTATGTGGGTGCATTTGTGGGCTGTTGGCTTTTTTTTTTTCCTGGCATGGGCTTTCAAGACTCAGATCAACAAAAGTATGATATATATTTTTATATATTTTTTTTTTCCCTGAATTACTATAAATCATCCAAACTTACACATTCTACAAAGCGATGCACACTCCCTATGATTACACTAAGGCAGTATTAAAAGATAACAGGAAATCTATGAAGTCCAGAGCCTACTTTTCACGTAGACTCGAACTTCAGCCATGTTCACAAAGGAACAACACCCAGTGATGCGGTAAAATTCTCGCAGCCATTGTATTTATACCCATTTCAAAACTTGAACTTTCATCTAAGCTATGTAAACCTCAGATTCTAGGGAAGCAACTGAAGAGAACAGTTGGTAGCAGCTTTTTCACCTGATTTAATCTTGCTTGCAAGGTCATTCTTCCGCCAGAACAAGGTATTCGACTCAAAGCAGCCTCAATCTAGTAACAGAGAGTAACAGAGAACACTTCAGCTGTAAGTGAGTTTCAAGTGCCAATAAACCTTCCTAACTGATCTTACAGAGCAAGAGGTCAGGTGCACAGATAACAGATACATGCTCAACGTTGTTCTTAAACACTTTTTTTTTTTTACCATGATATTATGCCAAACAAATATGAAATTAATATGTATGAGCAGCCGTTCTCATGGATCATTTTGAAGGGAACAGAAATAACTGTTGAATAATTTCAAACTTCTTCGTTTGAAAGACTGATTTAACCTTTCCATCCACAGTGTGCTCATGTTAAAGTGATCCTCCTTTAACAACGTTAGGGACAGGAAAGGGCTCTAGTTTCAGAGGTAGAACAGGAATGGTAATGCCACATTCCTATGTTAACACTGGAAATCAGATGTGAACTTCAGCCACGCGCTGTGCAGGCACACAGCCACACCATTCACCTCTCATACAATAACTGTGCTCAGTCACAACTTTAAAATAAACATTATTTTTGCCTGTTGCTTTTCTTGAGTCAGGTCATCGAAAAGCCTCTCTGTTTCAGCCAGAGTCTGAATCCTTGGTGTGTATGGGAGGTCCCCTTCACAAGGTGATAGCTCTGGTTCATAGCTCTGTGCCCCGCTCCTCTCATCCCAGGCTGTTGCTTTCTTCATTCTGGTACTGACAGATTCAGCACAAGAGCTGTGTCTGACACCCGAACCTTGCCTTCCTACCAAAAAACAACATCCCTTTTATTTGTTTTGTAATTGCCTATTCAATTATTACTTAAGACAGCAAAAGAAACAAGAAAAGCAGCACCATATGAACTGAGGACAGTGAGTAGCAAAGCCTCGTTAGCTTCCCTTAAGCACTTTCCCAGAAGAATGCATAACACTCGAATGGGTCATCTTTCAAGTCATCTTTTTCACACAGCATGCTTTTTGGATAACAGCCTCATGTAGTATGCTCATTAAGAATGACTTTCACTGGTACAACGTTTCTAAATATCACCTTGTAGGCTAGTTGTCATGAAAACATGAGTCTAAATAAATACATTAATAAAAGCAAAAGCAGAACATTGTGACAAGAATGACAGAAGTGAGAAAGATTTGGCTCAATCACTGTGAAAAAAAATCTCAAACAACTGGCTTTATTATATTTACTCTTCCCATTGCTAAGCATTGCATTACAGATAGGAATTTTATTAGTTTGACTGAGTATGCACATCTTAATATAGGCCCCTGTGAGATATGCACTGTATAACTGAGTTAAACACAGGAGAATATATTGCCCTTCTTTCTCAATTCAATTATTTTTGTTTTTCTATTGTGTTTGTGCACACATACATAAATGAAAATAAAATGTATGAATAGTATTTCTCAATTTACAGTAGTAAGATACAGATGATTTTCAGAAATTGGACTCCATAGAACAATGTGCCAGCTTTCTGTATTACAGTAAGAACTGTTTCATCTGGGAGATTAAAAGTACATTTTGTAAACTTAAAGAAATAAGGGACAGTTTTCCCTTCCTTTGGGGAATCGATTACCTTCTGCATCATCAAGTGAAAGAAACTGGAGCCTTTTTCTTGTATTACTATGCTGTAAAGTAGATGCAGGACCGCTTTCCAGGTCATCTAGAAGTATATCAAATCTACAGAACAAGCAGCACACAACAATTAATTGCCAGAAATAATTCATCAGCTGACGTAGTATTTCCAATCTTTTCCTGGTTTTGGCTAAATAAATTATTTATAGAACAACTTCTACCCCACAGGAATTCCAGGTCTTCTGAATAGTGCTACTGGCACCATACCCTGCCGTACTCCTGCTTGTACCATTCTTGTGACTTGCTCCTGGAAGAGGCCAAGCCACCCCTCCCAAACACACTGAGAAGCCCACACAGCTGCACTCAAGAACCAAAGTGGTGCTACACATTTCTTCTTCATGCAAGTCACACACTTTAGTCTTGCAATTAAGTACATTTCTTGAAACTCTGCAAGCCTTGCCAAGTAAAGTTCTCTATAGAAACCATAGTTACCTAGTTCCAGTTACCAGAAAATTAAGCTGGTGCATCTTTTAACGTGCTTACAGATGCCATGACAGGTAGGTACTATTTTCAGCATTGATTTACATTACCTGATAGGCTAGATGTAAGTACAGACTTACTCCACAAAATCGTTCCACTGTTTTTGTCACTGATCAGCGTCACATCAGGATGTATAACAACAAATACATCTCCCCCTAGTAAGCTCTGAATAAGAAGTGATTCCAGATTCTTCCTTGCTGTGTTTTAAGAAGTAAAACTTCGCTTTATACATAGAAATCTTCAGGTGATTCACATTTCCCATGACTTTTTAGGGGACCAAGAAACAGCAGGAACAGTCTTAAACCCGCATAGATATGCTGCTGCTATTGCAATTGTCAGAACAACTGCATTTGCAAAATTCATACCTTGTCACTGTGTTTTCATTTTTGCTAAGCAAATGGCTAAATCCAGGAGAGAGATTTTCTTTTGGAGATCGTTTCGGGCTGTATGTCACAGACACTGGTGCCAACATGATCTCTCGCCTTGCTGTGAGAGACAAAGGGTGTTTAAGTACCTAAAATTTCTCCCTTCACAGTACCTCTCACTCACGTGATCTGATGCTTACATGTTTAACAAATGCTTTTTAAAGTGTCTGCATGTTTATTTGAATTATATGAACAGTAAATCGTGACACAGAAGTGAGATTTTCATGCTTTCTATGATTTCAGGGGAATTACCCCCCCCATATTATCTACTAGATTAATACAGACATCATACCTTTAACTATTTTTCTTCTAGAGCAGACTCCCATTATTTACATACCCTTACTGCATTTTCTTTTTGTGCAATGCAAACCAAACTTCAGAAAAGCACTTACTTGGAGTATTCGATTTCCTGTTTGATGGAGGAAGAGATGAAGACCTCTGGCCACAGGGGGAGCTGTATCGTTTGGGTCTCTGTTGGTCTCTACCTTTCTCTGGGGATCGGTTGGCAACAACAGAAGTCTCTACAAACCCAACGGTTTGACGTCGACTTGATGTTTCTAATACAAAATGAAAGAGTTATTCTTTGATACAAGAACCCATAAACATTCTCCCACTCCCAGCTTTCACACCACACCTGAGGCTGCCACCTGCAAACACATTTGTGCTGCTTTGCTGAAGACTCACTTCAGCTCATCATTTCCACGAAGCAGATAGTTTAACTAACTTATCACTAAGGATGTTTTGCAGAACATAAGGGACAAATGATGTTAAATAATTGTTGAAATGAACAAACAGTGGAAAGCTGCACAGCAGCACCGTTTGGTTAAGAAGGCTGGCACACCTGCCTCAACCAAAACTGTAAGTGTTAACAAAAGACAACGTTTTCTAGTTACAAGGCTTCCCAAACAAGCATTATTAGAATGGTTCAGTGCAGTTGTGCAGTTCTACAATACAAATGCCGGCACTCATAACCACATTCTGATACAGCACTATGAGAACAACAACAACAAAGATTTATACCCAGCCTGAACTTTGTTAAGACTCCATTAACTGTTTATAAATCCTGAGATATTCTTAGAAAGAGAACATCAACCTAACAGCAACCAGTGCAGTCCCTCTATTTTAAACGAGTCACTTAGCTACATCATTTTGAATTTTCTTAGGAACACTCCAGAAATCTGCATGCTAAAAAGTATGTATTTTATTCCATCACTGAAGTCTGAGTGCCTTAATGCTGAGAATAATGAAACCAAGATACATGCAAACAAAGAGAAGCCAGTAAAGACAAGTCTGGGAATATAAAAATAATTAAAAAAAAAATTACTAATTGTGTCATCTTTTTCTGTCTGTGTACCCCAATCTTTAAAAGCTTTCATTTCTTCAAGTTCTTTAAAGGCTTTTATAATTGGTGCTTCTGACATCTCATTGTCCTTCTTTTCAACTGCATTTGGTGAGGAGTCTTCTTGTGAGGAGTCTTTTTCAGGAGGAGAATGATACCTTAAAGAATGAGCAGGGGAGATATCAAGTTTTTCAGCTTTATTTCAGCTATCCAAATGCAAACTGAACAGACCAAAAGAAAAAACCCAAAAAGAGAAATTAATTTTGAGTTTATAACTGCCAGAGCAATAATTTTAGAGTTGGTCTTAATTTCAGCCAGGAACCTCAGAGGACTGTGTTACAGTGAATCCAAGAATCTGAAGTATAAGTTTGGTGATCTGACATTCAAACTAAATACATACTGAAAGCTACTGCTGTTTCTTTAGTACTGGATTCCTCCATACTAGAAAGCATGTTGTTTTGCTTTTAAGGAATAGCATTTACAACACTTATATACATACAATTTTATTTATTTACAACTTCACTTAAAATTTTCAGAATCTGGAAATGAGTCTGGTCAATTTGAATAAAATTATGTTTTAGAAATACATCACAGTAAAGACTGAAAGAAACCATCTCACCTGGAAGGAATATAGGCTTCTTCTAGTCTGTTATCTTTGGGGCTTTCTTGGACTTCCAGAGGCTGGCCAGTGAAGATTGAATACTCTGCTCCTGGTATCAACCACTTTCGCCTGCTGACATCAGGAGCAGCCAACTTGCTGTGGAAGCAAAATAATTCCAAATTCTGAATGGTTTTGAATTTTATATATATATATATATATATATATATATAATTTTTTTTTAATGAAAAAGGAGTATTAATTATTTATTCTAGGTAGACAGAAAAAAAATATGCAATAAGTCTGTAAATAACTACTTCTTAAAGCATTTGTAAAGTTAAAAAAAATTAATTAAAAGATTGCTAAAATATTAATAAGCAACAAATCAACTTCCAAATACATACTGGTTCTCATACCCTCCTCCTTGACAAACATGATCTTCCACATTCTGTTTTTGTTTCCCTCCCCACTCTCCCTCACTGTAGGGGAATCTCATTCACCACAATAGCTCTGAACAGAAATCTGTACTTGTCAGTACCTAATACTGAAGTTATGACAGTCAGAATGCTACTGTTCAATTCATACAAATAGCATCTATGAAACGCATTACTTTATCATTTTATATTTCACAGTATCAGTACTGACTGGGACAGACACCCAAGAGGTCGTAGCTAAGTACCAAAAACAAAGGGGGGCAAAGCTGTTCAGGTCTTTAAGACATAGCAGCTTCAAAACAGAAGAGAGATCAACTTCTGATTTTCGTAACATAAATTCACAACCCAAACTGCATCATGCATTTTTAACTGAACTCCCATACTACTCTCAGCATACCTGTACAAATTATATTTAGAAAAACAGAAAGTAAAAATTGGCCTTTCAAAAATCAAAGACAAAGGAACAAAGAAAACCTCTTCTGTCTAATTGGATGATTTGATTTTTTTAAAAACAATTTTTGCTGAGCTCTAATCAGCCGAGCAACTGAGACCCAGCAAATGCATGTAGAAAGACTGGAGACAGTCTCCCAAATCACACATTATCCATTTGTTATTTTTCAAATCATTTACTGGCATATGAAGTCTCTGGATTACATCACATGTGTTTAATTCAGTTTAGCCCATGGATTGACATCCTGAACCATGTTTAGCCAAAGAACATTAAAAACATTACAGAGCACATGACCCATTTTCATATTATTGGCATATTCACTTACTTGGCACATGAGCTTCTTAGACGACTTTCAGTAACATGACGAAGTTTCAACATATTTTCATGCTCTACCTGCTTGAGCTGAGCTTCGAGTTTTGAGACTGTCCTAATGCAGAAATAGCAAAGATGCAGAAATAAGATTATTTAAAAGCCATATTACCTGGAGCTTACTCATTTTCTATTCAGATATCTTGAGCGAAGCAGAAGAACAAGAATAACTAATTTCTATGTACCCATAAATACACACATAAATATGCATTTGAATTCTAAGCTGAATTAAGTTAGGTGACCTAGCTAGAAAAAAAGACAATAACCACAGTAGCAAAAGCTTGAGCAGAAGACTGGCTGGACTAGCTGGGTGACAACAGGGAAAGCAACTCCCACTGGAAGAGGCTGAGATTAGGAATTTAGAAAATACACATTTCTTAAAAATAAGAAGATTCGTACAGTTTGCACAAAGTAGCATAAAGCAACATGAAATGCTTCACACCATGCAACTCAAATTGCAGCCTTTACAACCTAAGAGTAAACATTTGGGCCACAGCCTGTATTTCATGTCTTTAAAGCAGCAGCAACACACTCACATTTACCTTTTCAAATCAGAAATCTGGGTGTTTGCATCAAGCAGTTTGTTTTCAGTTGCGTTTAACGTATCCTACAAAGTACACAAGTGAAAAAGGAACAAGTCTGGAAACTACACAAATGTATACACAGAAGAAAAAAAAAAAGTAACTTCAATCTTAAAAATAATGCATTAAACATGCCTTTCTATTTGAAATAAAGTTCCACTAAATGCCTTTGACTTCACAGTGTTTTGGCTGTCTACGACTGGAACACAACACATTTGAAACTCCCTCTTCTTCCTTTTGCAGGGGCTCTGAAGATGCAGTCCAAAGCTTTCAGCAAAACCAAGTGTAGATCACTCTGTTTGATCTTTTCTTAAATATTTAATTCAGATCATTCTATGGCATATTATGACAGGTCTTTACCCACTTTTTTTCTTTTTAAAGTAACGAGTGCAGACTTACCTTTACCCTTTCGTGTTCTTTTCCAAGGGAATCATATTCTCCTAAAAGCTACAACAACAACAACAAACCATAAGGAGAGTAAACAGAACCAACATTTTTGTTGGGTGCTGTAAAACCATCTGAATTCCTTGTCTAAAGCATGTATAAGCATTATGGGGTACACAGAGTGTATTTTAATATTATTTGTTACATTCTAGTATATTCTGTTCAAAATAAAGGGCAGGAGCTACTAAAATATTTATAACTGTCAAATGAATTACCATTAAAGAAACTGGTAACCAATGAAGCTGAACAAACCAGCAGAATTAAACACTGGCTTTGAAGCTGACTTTGTATTTTGAAATTTTAATTGATAAAAAGAAATGGTAAAAAGAAAAGTTTGCAGATCAAATACCTTTTCCACTTAATAACCACTTTTTCCAAAACAAACCAGTTTAAACATTCCATAAAGTCATTACTAAAGAATCAGAGAAACAATTATTTTAATTCAGACTGAAATTATACATTAAATTAACAGCTTGAGCAAGTTGTGCTGCTTTAGGAATTCAGTTATTAGAAAGATAAAAAATAATCTATTCTAAAACAGATTTCCAATAGCACCTCTGAAATTAAGATAAACTAACAGAACATAAACTAATAAAATACCTGAGAAAGACTACAGCAAATGTTATCACATCAAATATATGACTGCTGCCTTAAGTGTTTAAAAGTAACTACCAAACCTGTACCATCACCTAATGGGTCACACAGGAAGCAGTCAACCAAGTATTTCTGCTCTCTCAGATGTGCATTAAGATTTGCCAGGGTTACATTCTGAGTAGCTTTACAAAACACCCCTGGATGTGCTGCATTCATTGGATGCAATCTAATTGCAAATACAGTTGTTGTTTCTTTAAAAACTTACATTTTGAAACATTTTATTTTCTTCTTTTAACCTTGTATTTTTATTGTCAGATAATTTATAAGCCTTTTCAAATGCTTCCTCTAGATCTTTAAGCCTTGACTTTAGCCTACTGATGGTATTCTCCTTCTCTTTATTGCTTGTGCGCATCTCTTCAATACGTTCCTGCAGCACTTTGGAGGTATTACTAACTCCATAAAAGCGTTCTCTCCAATCTGCCTGAAGAAGAAAAGAAGATTAATTAAAATGCTTACCTAGCAGAATTTGATTTCTGAATCTGAAGTCATCTAAATAGAAGAAAAGGGTACATCTGTTGGTGAACTATGCAAGATATTGCTCATTTTGTTATGTAGAAAGAACTGAAATGAAGACTGTGCTTCCCAACATAGAAAAACGTCTAAAAGGTGGTTACTACTCTAACTTCCATCAGAACAGGACAACATCCTGCTTTCTGACCAACAAATTTAACTATTCAGTCATAAACTAAGTGTCCCTGACCTAGCTAGGAGGACTTGAGAGGTACACTAACACAGATAATATTTTTGCCCCAGTGCAGAAGTGGTTTGCTTTTAAGTTTTAATGAGTAACCAGAAAGGAAATATCCAGACTTTATTATTATTATTATTAACTCTGTTTTAGAGAGATTATCAGACAATATTTTACTATTAAACTTCCTTTGGCTTCTGGAAAGGATTGCATGTAGGCAAACATGATTTGATTCGAGTGAGGAGTATTAAGAAACACAGCTAGGAAAGCCATCCGTGCAACACACTGCCTGGTGTCATACTATGGAGAAAGGCTGAAAACAAAATATAAGAATATAGATCAGCCTAACCATGAACAGGTGCATTTCCTTCTCCTCTTAGTTAAAAAGCAACTTGAATGAATATATGTTACCAGGAACACATACTTACCACTTGCTTTTCTAGCATACTATTCTTATTCTCAAGGGTTTTTATACGAGCACTTGCTTCATTCAGAGCTGCATCTAACTGGTCACACCTATTTGGAAGATAGATTTCTGTAATCTCTTGAAGTTCTCAAACAATAAAACCACATTTTAGAGCTGCCTTTCTTTCCTCAAGCATCCCCACTACTTCTGGTACCCAGCCTGTAAGCTCCTACCACAGAACCCAGCCGCTGCCACGAGCACCCAGCACCTCTGCAGAGCAGGGCTGTGGTGCTGTGCCAGGCAGGCAGCACACTGGGCACACGTGCAGAGACTCCAGATGGCTGTGAGCTCCGTAGCCAAAAGCAGCTGAGAGGCAGCACTTCCACTTGAGCTAATTGATGATGCTGTGTGATAATTAGTGACTGAAATCATATCACAGGCTTCTTGTAACTCAGTAAGTGACTGCTCAGAAGTCACTTTTAATAGATGGAACTCACTAGTGCTAGAAGACGAGTACAAAAGAGTCCTGGCTACCCACACGCTTTTCAATTATTCTGAAGGCCATGAATTTTGTGAAGTATTTTAACTGTCTAAATGTCTAATACATATTTTGGCTGGCAATAAAGATACAAAATCACACTGAACTTCTGCAGCAATCACTCAAGCTACATCAAACAGAATATACAGGTGAGGCACACAGCCTCCAGTAGTAAATACCTGCTCAAGGAGCACTGCCTGGCAAACTACCTTTATAAAGCTACCAGTGAATTTAAGACTTTCCCCATAAGAAAGACGAAGAGGTACAATGTTCACCGGCATAAACAAGCAAACACCATTTCACAACACTGATCCTTCCATTACAAATTGCTTCAGACTACCTCAGCCTGCCAGCTTTTGTTAAGCAAAACTTGTCCTGCCTTCAGCAAAAGCCAGGTCCAACAAAGCCTCTGGTCAAAACATCACACTTGCTGCCCAAACGTTAATTTTAAACTAATTTTAAACAGATACATTAAGTAACACAAAATGTATGCTTAATAGTAAAATATCAGTATCAGAGATGCACAAAACATCCAGAACTGAGGGACAACAAATGCTTAAAGATATTCTAAACAAGCATACATAGCTTCTGAGGTAGAAGTAATATCCCGAAACAGAGCCAGAAGAAACAGTACCTGTCAGCAAGATTTTGATTGATTTCCTTCAGGTCTTCAGAAGCAGCAGTTTTATGGCTTGTCTCTAGCTGCTGTTTTAAGCTATGGATCTCAGCATCATAGTAAGCTCGTAGGTCAGCTATGTGTCGAGCATGTTTTTCCCTCAAGTTCTGCCTAATCCTATATTCAAAAATAAGAACAAAAACAAATTTCCAGCTATCAACACGGCCATGTACTGCCAGCTGTATTCACTCAGACAAACTCAGCACATAAATACGTCTTACAGAGTTTTGCCACTGTCAAATTAAAGCAAAGAAAGCTTAGTCATCTAAAGCAGTGGCACAGGCAGCTCAGGCTTGCACAGAAGTATTCGTACTCATAATATAAAGCTTAAAACTCCCTTCTCTCCTCTTCTATTCTAGAAAAACGTGCATAAAATTAAATATGCAAGTCCACAAATACCACAAATACCATACCATAGGAATTTGGAATCTCTACCTAAATTAACTCCATCACACAGCCTGAGGAGCAAGCATGTATTTTTACTTTTATATATAAAAAGAAATAATAAAGACATTAAAACAGAAAATTGTTTTGCTTTTCACTTAAGGCTCTGACATCTATGGAGCACAAGTGCCTTAAATGAAATACTAAGGTCTCAAAGACATTTACAAGAAGGGGTAAATGACTACTCTGTCTCAAAGCTAACCCCCTGTACTTCAGCGAGAAAGGAAAAGGGATTGGGGGGGTGGGGGAGGAGAAGGGGTAGCAATGCACAGCTATTTTCTAAGCTTTGAACTCTACCTTTTAAAAAGCAAAAACAAACAAAACAAGAACTTACTTTGACATTATCACAGGATCATCAGCAGATGTCACTGAAAGACCATGGTCTGGTAAACTCCTGTCACCACACTGAATAACAGAGGATGGAGTCAGAGTCAGTGTTTCTTCCTCCTCAGTGTTTACTAAAATATCACTGGAAGCATCAGCATATGCCACTGGAAAGGGAGAGCTGGCCTTGTCTTCATTTTGGATTGGATGATTTTTCCAGAAGTCCAAATGCACAGCTCTGCTGCTGGCAGGATGCTTTGGAGAATCATCAAACTGAGACAAACTGCTTGTCTGTGAAAATGAGTCTGTGTCACAATGACTTGAAAATCCAGGATCTGCCATAGAGTCTGGAGAAAAAGGAGTACTCTCTTCAGGAATATTGAAAAAACAATGTCCTGGATTCTGTTGACCTGGTTTCATATGCAGGGTTGGGTCCAATGTCAAGATCTAGGAAATAAGTTATAATGCTAAAAAAAAAAAAACCCACACGTTTTAACTTCTGTTCTTGCAAGTGGAGTTACTCTGAAGGCATTACTCATCTGTGTAATATACTGCAGGAGTTATATTGAATATTACTACGATTGTTTGATACTGACAAGCAACTGCAGGAGATGTGTAACAGCTTAGAATATGGCATGCATACTCAAAAGTCTGCAACTTGTTTCTGGGTTTCCAATAGCAATAAAAGACACATTTAGCATCTGCAGCTGTCCAGAAAACTTCCGAGATTTCAGTTCTATACATAAAAGAACCAGGATGCCTGTTTGCAGGCTGAAACAATAACTTTATACAGTTACTAAAATTGCTTCATGGATTACATAGGCACACATGCAAGCAAAGACTGAAGCCCCACACTTCCTGGAAGTGGGTAGAGAAATAGATTTCTTAAAGAACAGTTCTACAAGCTATGCCTACTCAGTTTTATGAGTAGAAGGAACTTGTCTTGTAGCTAGCAGTAAGAAAACCCTGCTTCTGCAGCTGCAGTTCCACATGTGTCCTTGCACCATCTTCAAGGTTGTGCTGCAAAGGTGCTTGTTCATCCAGAGTATTCTTAGAGGTTCTTTTCAGCTGGATCACTTCCCAATCTCGTTCATCACACAGCTGCAAAAACTGCTGTTCCAGCATAACACTGGAGGTGGCAGCAGGTGCCAATTAATGGGAAAGCAGCCATAACTTATCTTCAAACTGAGATGTGAAACATAGATAATAACTTTACCTCTGGTGGGTGACTTGTCTGAGAAGAAGGCATAAAATTCATCTCTGGCAGCTGGTTGTTTTCCCTTTGTCTTTTATGATAAATATCCTTCAGTGATGATGGCTTCATTTCATCAGCAGAAGACAACTTAAAAAGGCAAAATTTATGCATCAGTCCTTCTGAACACAACCCTCTGTCCCCAGTTAGGTAAGTAACCTTTGGGGAAGTAGGGGCTAACAAAACAGCTCAGAATGGAGACAGGCTCTATCCACAGCACCTAATTTGAGTAAGCATTTTTAATGAGGCAAATATGCCCTTAATATACTAGGTAGTCTCTTTGTCCCTTACACCACTTCTTTTGGATGAAAGAAGGTCAGTAAATTGTAAGTGAAGGTAGCTGGGGAAAATGAATAATGAAGGAACAGAATATGAGACAGTGGGAAAACAAAGGGGGCTTCACAGAAAACTTCACTTCAGGAGGGCTGGTTCCATTGTAGAAAAGAGCAAAGATGACAAATAAACGTAAGACAACTCCTACAACATGTAAAGTTCACCTGGTCTGGTGATACTTTAGTGGAGAAAACATCAGCGAACTCGCTTCTGAAGTTCTCTGGTAAAGAGTGATACATGTCCTTCACATCTAGTTGCCAGTATGAAAGTCCTGATAAAAGAATCATTGGGGAAAAAAAATTACAAACTCACTGACCAAGAATCCCAAAAAACATTAGTAGGATGTTACCCTGCCAGCTAACAAGAATGATGTGCTTGTTATTTGCATCCATTGATTAATGATTTTATGAAGTATTTGTTAGCAGAAGTTAAAAAACTTTCAAACCAAAGCAGAAGCAATATACATAAGCAGTATTATATCACACAGCATCACTAACCTAAGGTATAAATCTGTGAAAATACATGGATATACTCTTAGGTGTTCAAGTTTTATCCTCATTTACCACAAACTGCCATATTTCTAACAGTTCCTGCATAGCACTTAATACTTACATTACCCAAGAAATAATTCTAGACAGAAATTTGATGTTACCAACTCTTCTGCTTGGTGCTCAGCCCCACTCCACAGATGCAAAGAGACAGACTACCAGGACTGAGAGATGTGTTTATTCACACAGCTATGGAATCACGCCCTTGGCTTACAGAAATTCTGCTTCTATTATCATGCATTCCTATGATTGCTAAACAAATAATATTAATATCTTAAAAGGTCATTTTGTCTCCCAGCATGACTTTAACAGAAGTTATGTTATAAAACCATGTTAAATGCAAAACTCTGCCTTGGAATACTGAGGAATTTGAAGAAATCTCTCAGCTCTGCCAGCAGCAACACAAAGTTTGAAACAAGACTAAGAGCAGCAGAATTATACCACACTAAAAGTAATCAGCTTCTCAGTGCTCAGACATTCCTTGGCTCCCTGTTATTATTGGAGGTGTGATCCATTGAGAGTTCTAAAAGCAAAGAATTCAACAGAAAAGGAATTTCAAGTACAAGATATTGACTATACCTGAAACTTCAGACACTACAGAATTCGGGCTTTCCGATGGCTGATTGAGGTAAAAAGTGTGAGGTGGCAAAGCAGCATTGGTAGAGTCTGTCTAAAATTAAAAAGAAAAATGAAGTTTATAATAAAAACTGCACAGCAAAGAGAAAAAAAAAAAAAGGATAAAACCATAAAATCAAAGAATGCAAATGTTGTTAGATCATTTTAAAAATGATTTTAAACATTTAATTACGCATCATGACCCTAATCTATACAATTTGTATGCAGGACAATTGCCACCAAAAGGGGAACCAAGCTAAGCCATGTAATTAAATAATGCTGACATTTTCCAATTCACATGGCAGGCCACTTAGGAGCATTCCTGAGTCAAAGTGTTACACAAGAACACTTCTAAACCTCTCTGCTCCTTAAGGGGCACACTGAGGAATGGCTTATCAATGAAGTGTTACTCTTTCCTCATCCTAAGACTGGAATTTCTTACAGTCAGCTGCTATGACTCCACCTACCACAGATCAGGAGGTAAATGGTGCCTATCATCATAGATAGACCAGATTCTACATCCCCCCTAAGATAGTGCATACTCTCCTTCTCTTCACTCCAGACTTTCTAAGCAATCTCCCCAGTCATAGAAGCAATTGTGACAAAAATGGGAGAAATAGGTGGAAAAAAAATTTGCTACAATTCTTCTTCTCAGTAATCCAAGGAAAAAACATTGTTGCCTTTATGTGCTGATACAAGAGCAACTGACTAATGGTACCTGGCTTTGAAATGCTCATCTCACATTGCTCTTTTCTACCCTACCCAGGGCTTTTTGTTCCATCACAGCAGCTTAGAAGACACACAACTTGGCAAATTCGTACAGCTCAGAGAACTAAAGTAGGACTGTAACCACTGAGTTAATGAAATTAAGTAGATTAAAAAAAAAAGCCTAAAGCTTTTCATCGTTTTCCATGAAGTAGATTTTCACCTCAAGGCTATTTTGTCCCTTTTAATGTTTTTTATTTAGGTATTCTCCTTTGCCTAAGGATGGAGAAAGGAAAATGTAAGAATTCAATTGCTTTCCCTTCAAAGGAATAAAAAGAGAGGGTTTTAGTCAAGATCTGAGTTTCTGGCACTAATTTCCTCAGGCACCCTCCTGAAGCTAAGAGAAGAAAAGAGACAATCCACAGCAGTAATTAGACTCTTGGTTTGAAATATCCCCTTAGAGGAACATCATATTTCCACTGACAATTGAAGCAGACTAGAAAGAGCAAATCTAAACAGCTACTCTCACTCTTTCTGGATCACCCTCAAAATGACCACAGGAACGAAGAGAGACCCTGCCTTGAGTAAATGATTCATATTTTCTTGTTCTCCTATTCTCTTGTAGGTGGAGCCATTCACAGTGTCAGGAATTATTTCCTTAAAAATAGCATAAGGAGAAAGGTTTGTGATGATTAATATGCTCTAAGTAATCCCAGATTACATTACATGCCTGATGAATGTTTGGACAATTCTGCTGCATCACATCTTTCATATCTTTTAAGGCCAGAAACGTTTTATCTGGTTAGACTTCTATCCCCAAAATGATCAGATTTGTGAACATAAAAAATAGAGAAGAAGCAAAGGGATACAACAAATTGGAAGTCTTCCCATTTGGGGGGCACCATAAGTTACCACCATCTGAAGATTCAGTTGAGAATGTGACTGCTATCTCTTTAAGGAAACAACACCTGCCACCAAGACAAGCTGAGACAAAAACAAGGCAAGGAATAAAATAAGTCGAAACAACAACATTAATAAGTATAGGATGACCCAATAAGTAAATTCTGCTCATAAGAACTTCAGATGTGAATGGAAGCACTGCTACTCAAATGCTTAAAACTAAGTATGAAAGCATATACTGAATCAGAACATACAACTCAAGAAAAAAAAAATATATATATATATATATGTATCTGAGTGACAAGAATAAAATTAAAAATTAACACTACATTAAAAAAAAAAAAAAAGACTTACATTCTCAAGCAGTGATTTCTTTGCCTGCTCATTTCCTTGCATAGAGTTCACTTGTACTTGTTCTGTGTTCACTCTTTTTGGTTGGTTTTGTTTCAACTTTTGTGCCCATGATGTTAAAGATTTACTGGATGGCAAGCAACACACAAACATACCATAAATACATATTCCCCTCTGTAATGGAGGAATAATCCCCCCAGAAACCAATTTCAATAGAAAGAAGAAGAAGATATGCATCTCAATAGCATTATCATCTATGTTGTACGTTGAGATAACACACCCCCAAACCCAACCCTCTAAAAGCAGGATCAGCCTCATGACATACTACCAAAACAAGTTCATCTTTACCAGCCTCCACTCTTCCAACAGCGAGGAAGTTTTACCTCCACAAAATACCATCAAGGATTCACAGACAACGTTCTGCCTGTGTGAACTCTGGTATTGCCCGTGTCTATATGAAGCCACTGCCTTCATACTCCAGTCCAGCAGAGTACACTGTTAAATTCTGCACAACTAGAGAGTATTTGGACTTTGTTACTGCCCAGCTACTTCAGTTCATCTACAACCGATCTCAGCAACAATCTATTCAGCTGCTGGACAGAGCAGAACACAAACGAACCAAAAATAAATCAACCAAACAGGAAAAGACACACAGTAGGAAAACTCACACTTTTGGGTGTTGTTTGATACAAAGTACTACTGCAATACATGCATATAAACTAGGAGAGAAGTCTGGATGCAACAGCAAAATGCCATGTAAGGTTACTTATCAGCACCTAAAATTCTAGTGCACAGATAGAACACTATACAAGCTGCAGCTCAGCTTGTATTTACAGTTAGAAGCAGACTTGTGTATTTTTCCTCAAACAGGACAACAACAGATAAGCACCACACATGCAAATATGCATCACCCAGAAATGTCAAGCTAAAGAAATGTATTTGTCTACTAAGCAGAGGGCTTGGGGGATTTTTGTGCAGATTTTTCTTCTAATTCTTCTTACCATCAAGATCCTCCATTCAATTCTTAAGTGTTTCTAGTTACCAACAATGGGAACTGTATAATAAACCAACAGATTTGGAAAGTTTACTACTTACCTGTTTTTTTTCCTGCACTGATCTTCATTCACCTTATGTTCAAATTCAGCAGGAAAACCCACAGCGTGATTCCTTCCTGATGAACAGTCCTCTATTTGTTTTGATAGAAGTTCTCTTGTACGTTGAATGCTGCCTACAGCTGCATTGCTCTGCAATACTGCTGCATCACCCTGTCCTTGTGCACTGCTCTCCATGCAGTCTGTGCACTTGATAACATCATTAGATTTGCTAGCATTCAGCTCAGAGGCAGACAGCGTGCTGTACCCACTCTTCATGGAAGCATCGTTTGCAAGACATTCCTGATATGGATCAGAGGCATTCGGATGAAGTTCGATTTCATTTGATCTAAGCTGATTGACAATGCACCCATTTCCTTCAGAGACTTCAGAATGCATCCCCATTTGACTTTCTAGTGACGAGAAGGCATCTGTAGACTTCCCAGGCAAACTCCTGCTCTTGCCAATGCCCCAGTTGCTGGTCTGCAATTTCACTAACTGCCTTATTTCATTCTGAATCAGCTAAAGAAAAACAAAAGGAAAAATTCCCATGAGATCATGCTCTAAGTCACATTTATATTTTGATGTAATTTCAATTCACGTTGCTAGTGAGAGAATTGGAGTACTTATTTCAAATAATTCCTATTTTTCAATGCATAGACATCTCATGCATGTAGTAGATAGAATGCACACTGTGCATAACAGTAAAAGGTGAATGGTAACAACTCCCAGTTCCAAGCAGTGAATTACATTTTGAGCAGTCATTTCTCAGTGCAAAACACAGTGCATGCAGGTACTGGCTGCATGCCTTTAGGACACCGGTTATCCACCATCCACTTAAAGAAATCCAAGTTATCTGGGTATCTCATGAGAAGCGGATGAAGTCTTAGGCTAAATTTAAGTCTAGAAGAATTTATAATTTGGATTTACAATTTTAAAGATTGCAAGGATGCTTTAATGGAAGTATAAACCATTACTATGTTACACTAATAGGAATAATGTACCTCTGTAAGATTATTCACATAAAACTTGGCTTCAAAATAACTGATTGCTCTGGCATCTGAGAGTGGAGCAAACCTACAATGAGATCAATTGAAGTGATCTAACAGGTTGTTCAGTGTGCAATGCCTATACAGAGTTATTCCAGTGTATTAGATGAGGGGTGTGTGTGTGTGTGTGTGTGTGTGTGTGTGTGTGTTGTTTGTTTTACAGCTGTGCAGTGTTATATTGAAACAACTGCATTTCTGTCAAGGGCTACAAAAAGCCTTCATGGCAGTGCCCAAGGGGGAGTCCTTTGGCCTGGAAGTTGCCAACATAATAAGAAAGGCTTAGTTTCAGAGAAACTACATGTAATGCTTGTCAGAATGAAGCTTGGCATGTTTGACAGACTTGCATTACAATTAAATTTCAGCTCAGTCTTTCAATGAAAAAAAAAAAAAAAAGAAAATGAGGGATGAAGTTTCTGCCATAATGGAGGTTTTTGGCGATTTCAGTCACAAGTGCAGCAGGCATTTGAGACTTAATTCTGTGATTTAACTCTGTTGAAAAAGTTTGAGGAGGGAGGAAAAAAAAAAAAAAAAAAAGGAAGAAATAGAGTTGTTGGGGGGAAAAAAAAAAGATGATTCTCTGCTGCCATATTAATGTTTGTTAGGAATAAATGGTTTGTTAGGAATAGCTCCCTCTAGTTTATCACAAAACTGGAATTAAGTTATGGTCATTGATCTTTGTATTTAGTGTGGTAATTCACACAGCTGCTGAGTCCCTGCTGATACCAGAATCAAAACTCTTCCAGAGGTATCCTTTCCTATTAATAAAGACAAAAAACAGCAAAGCCAATACAACAGATTAGTCAAGACTACCATAAGCAACAGGTGAATCAAACCACTACATTCAAAGGAAAGAAATACAGGGTAAGGAAACACCGGTGGGACAAAACCAACAGAGTAGGAGAGGAAAGAAAAAGGCAGAAGGGGAGAAACAGGAGATAGGATAAAAGGACAGTACCTCTTGTTAACTCACTTCAGGAACTGTTGGTTACTACTATTGCAGAGGGCATAAGGGAAGGGAAAAACAGCAACCAAAATGATGAAGACATTAAGTATTACGTATTTACAGAATACTGTCTCTTATGCATACATATACATTTCTTCTGGCTTCATTGATAATTATGCTTCTGCAAAAAACATGAACCATCACGTGTCAATTTTCATTCTCAGAAAGGAGAATATTGAACTAAAAGGTGAAAGAGGTGTTCAGCTATCACAGCAAGTGCTTTTTCCTATGTTTTATATTGTCTAGATGAGGAAATTACGTTTTCTTATCAGAAGAAAATTGTATTGCCTCAAGATTCCAAATGACACAGTTATTAAAAACAGTTTGTGCCCAAAAAGTCCAGTTATCATGAGGGCATCCGAAATCATATGCTTGTGAAGACAGATAAATAAGCCAAGAAATTTCACTGCTGAAATGGTTCCTTCCAGTTACATTTTTTAATTAGCCACGACTACCTCAAATATTCATTGTGTAAACTGGCAATCCAGACATCCACTTCCACTACCAGCCTGAATTACAGGCCCAGCACACTCATGGGGAAGGCTGGGAAGTGCCAGAGGCCATACTGTAGAGAAAGAAAGAAAAAGAAACGTTCAGCCTAACCTATTCACATGAATAAATCATTACTTACTTGGATTTGATGGTGGAACTGTTCTTGTTGGGCAACTATTTGTTCCTGATATTGGTTCTGTACCAGTCTCAACAGCTGTAGCCACCTTGCCTATTTAATCACAAAGTAAAACAATTAAAGCATGATCATGTTGCAACTCTCACCTTTCATTCTAACTACATCACAGTTTTGCAGTATTATAATTCTGTGCTGGACATCATACAAGCTTTTCACAACAGCACTGGGGCTGTGTACCCCACAATACATGCAGTCCCCTATTGCCTCAGTCAGAGGAGACAGTAATAACACACCACACAGAGAAGATGATCCCTCTACACAGAAGGGTAGTACGTGCCTACCATTAAGCTTGATTTTTTTTTTAGATTGAATAAGAGAAAGGAGTTATTCTACTTAAGTTGAATGACTTAAAAGCAGAAAGAGGCAGCAGGAAAATAAAGCTCAATTTTTGTAATGTTGAAGTCTAGGAAACAGAACACAGACATCTACATTCTTTCCTTGGATCTGTTAAAGAGCACCAAATTAAGCATCTGTCAGAAGACATTTCATTGGACCACAGCCAGAAAGCTCAAAAATTCTGCAAGAACAAGTCCATGGTGTGGAAACTTGATGTTCCCTGCAGAGGCTAAAAATAATGATCAAATATAAAATAAAAGAGGGAAAAACATTTAAAAAGGGCTTGAGCAAACAATCTTACTGCATGTAAAGTACTACTTCTGTGTTGTTCCTAATCTGAAAAAACTAATAATCTACACCTGTTTACAAACTGAATGAATAAACAATAGAAGGGAAACAGAGACATTCTTAGAAGAAAAAAAAAAATAAAACCAGCTCATTTCCAGGATCACTTCAGACTTCAGTATGAAGTGCTGCAGTTTTAAAGGGTTAAAGTTTTAATTTAAAAAAAAAAAAAACTTGGAATCCTTATTCTAACACTAAAAAAACCCAGTTTTTTTTACATAACAACATAACAGTTACACTGTTAGTGTAAAACACTCGTTAAGAAAAATCACAACAAAATCCATCAGTATGATTAGTTCACAGCATAATAAATGGATCTGCCCCATGAAAGAATAAACATTTAGATAATCCCTTACTGCTAAACGATGCCGGCGTTAGATCCACCTTGCAAAACACAGAGCAGACACATTAATACATTTATTTCTTTTTCAGTAAGCCTTAACAAGTACCTCACAGTTCTTCACAGTTTCAGAGTCAGCATTCCCACTGTGCTGGATATCTCGCATGTAGGAGGAGAGCAGCTCAACAGAAGCAGCAATAAATGAGGGCCTGCTATTCCCTGAGTAACCAGAAACTCCACTGGGATTGGCTGAGGGGCTCCTAGTGAAACACGAGGAAAAACTTCAATTATTTACTGTGCCAGCTGTCCAGCACAGCAGCCACAGTGATTCTACAGAACCATCACAGAATTAGATGCTTAATGTACATCCTAATCAAACTGAAAAGTAAAAGTGCTGTGTTCAAAGGAATGAGGATGTTCTTCAAGAAAATGCCAAACTGCTGCAGAACGATGAGTTACAAAGTTCAACTCCACATCCTCATTTTGAGAAGCTGCACCAGTAAGCAACTTGCAGTTCTTACAGCAAGTCAAGAAGAACCTCTCCTGATCTGGCAGCTACTCCGTATTTGCCTTTCCTTATTCAGAGGAAATACCTTGGGCACTGAATGGAAAGACAATTCCCTTTTTCTAAGCCACTGTATTCTACAAATGACTTAATACACTGCACGGTCTTTACTTCTAACTTGGCCAAGAGTGTTTCCCCACTCCTCCACTCAAGGAGACGTGAGGCAACAGAAGTTACTAAGTTCTTAAGTATGATTTAAGTCTTCTTTTAATGAGGCTTTTCTCATCAAGCATTTTACCTGCAATTGTAAAAAAGCTGAAACATATTGTAGTGCCACCGTGGTAACAATGCTAGCAAGCATAACATCTACACAAAGCAAAAATACTAAAAATATGTTAGGAATTCTTCCATCGTATCATTACCTGTTACAATTCAAGTTACAAACAGAGCTGTGGGTATTTTTGACATCAGAGTCTGCAGAAGATGAAGAGATCTCTTGCACAGCAGTCACTGAGTCATGACTTTCCATATCTTAGATCCAAGTATGATTATATCCTGCAAACATGAAGAATTAAATATCACTCTCCTATTAAAAAAAAAAAGAAAATTAAAATGACTTTGTAGTTTGGCGAAACAGAATTTGATTGAAGAGGCAGCTCTTTCAGTCAAGCCACCCCAGGGCACGCAGCATTCCAAGAACTTCTCTCTCTTGCCCTGAGCTACACTTGCTAACAGTTGCTGCACTGTACTTGCTGTGATTGTCACAAATCCACCACACAAGACTGGGCTAAAAGGGGGGGGGGAATCTAAACCAAAACACTGCAGGTAGAGCACAGATGTGGATCTTGTTGGTTTGTTTCAAACCTGGGGCTCCACAGACGGTTTTTGAGACTTCTGTGGAGCGCAATTAAAAAGTGAGGGCCTATTCTCAATCCATTAAAATCCATTGAAGATGCTCTGTGCCCTCCTCAGAAAATAGAATCAGAACTACTGAGCTAGACTGCAGCAGCCCAATTTGAGCATAGACAGTCGTGTGCTCAATATTAGACTCATTTTTAATTCCCCCCCACACACACCTATTATGCTTGTTTTATTATTACTGGATAACATTAATTCAAAAAGCATTACAACTACCTGAGATATTTATATTTTTAACCAATTAATCAAAAACCAAATTTCCACATCATAAATACATATATAAAAAATACTTGTGTGTTGGTCTTGCAGCACTCAAAGCAGCAGTTTACAAGAACAGCAGCATTAAGTATGCTTCCAGTTTCAATATGTTCATCAAGAACAAAAGAACTTGAAATACATTAATCAGTTTTTCTACAGTGCTTACTTCAGCACCGCCCATGCCCTGCTGAATCCATCCCATGCTCTAACACTGCAGGAAAACCTTATGATTGTTTGGTAGAACAAAAGGAGGCATTAAGAAACGTCATCCTAGCAGCCTGTGGCCATACAGAGAATAAATCCCCGTTGCCTTGCAGCAGCCCAGTACCTTCAAAGCCCAGCCGTTCTTTACAGGGCTTACAAGGACATGCTGCTGACGTTCACAGGTTTAAGCTTTCGTTATTTCTGAGTACACCAGCACATCTGACACTGATAAAGTGTAAAAATCTCATTTCTACCAGAAGGAAACCACTGGACAGCTGCCCAATTCATCTCTGTCCTACTGCTAAGGCGCAGCAGGCCATAGTAAAACGACAGCTTGCTACTTGAACTCCTCAGAGCACAGCTTAAAATGCAAGAACTGGAAGGAAGTTATCATGGATACACACGTCTCTTTGAAAGAGCTTCCTGGGAGAAACAGAAGCGAAGGGGAAAAGCTCATTTCTTCTTTCTGCCATGGCCAGCAGTGTGAGGACACGAAGGTCACCGTGCAGTTGAGGCAAGGGGGACTTCAGACACCCCGGGCTGAGGTCACGGTGTTCCCCTACCTCAGCAGATGGGTGGGCCTGAGCCGTGGCACAAACTCGTTTCATAACCTGATTACAAGCCTGCCCGCAATGAACACATACAAACACACGCGGAGCTCCAACAGGGCCGAGAGCAGCTCAGCTGTCACCTGCTGTTTCCACAGCGCAGCACAAGCCTTCGTTCCGCCAAACCCCCGCAGGAGGAGCAGGATTAAGTTAGCCGGGAGCTATTTAACGCACCGACCGGCTCCGGGTGCCGGCACCGCCCCGGGCTCGGCCCAGCCCCGCACACAGAGCGCCTGCTGCCGGGCCTCCCCGGGACCCCCGCTTCCCGCTCACAGCGGCCTCTCTCTGTCCCCTCAGGGTCCCGCATCTCCTCTCGCCACCCAATAATCGCCCCTCCGCCTCCAGCGCTGCCCCACTCCCTTCCCTTCTCCCGCCGCAGCCCCTCGGGCCCCGACACCCCCCTCCGCCCTCACCCGCCGCGGTCCCTCCGGCTCCGTCCCTTCACGGCCCAGCGCCCCCCCGCCCCACCACCGCTCTGCCTCTCCTCGCTCCGAAGCCCCGCCCCTGCGTTCCCATTGGCTACTGCTCCTCGCGTTCCGGGATGTTGACGGCGCCGGCGCCCCTGATTGGCCGGAAGCGCTGCCACTCTGTGAGGAAGGGGCGGTGCGGTGCGGGCGGCCTCGCGGCGCTGAGATACGGCCAAGCGCTGCCGTGCTGCCGGACTCTCGCCTCACCAGCTGTCCTCGGAACTCATCCGCTGTCTACCCGCATTACCGGGAGCCGTCCGGGAGCGGCTTTGCTCAGCGACCGTTCAGCGATAAACAAGCGCGGTTCCCTCCTCCTCCCCGGCGATTGGCGGCCCACTTTCGAACGCGGTGGGGAGGGGAGGGGCGCTGCGGCGAGGAGACCGCACTCCGATTGGATACCTTGTGCGCGCGCCAGGACGCGCCTTCTGCTCCGATTGGCTGAGAGAGAAAGGACGCACGTCGCCGCCAGGGGATTGGATATTGCGACTACGCGCCGGACGGTTCCCAGAGCCTGATTGGTAGAAAGTGTGTGGGCGGGGTATACATAAGGACTCGCTGCGCAGCGATTAGCTCTGGTGAGTGCCAATTAGCGGGGTGGTATCCCCGCCTCCGAGTGCCGCGCATGTGCAGATGTGACGGAAAGTGCGCGTAGGGCCGTGTGCGCAGGGAAAGGCGCATGCGTAGTATGGCTCTCGGCCCAGGTCCGGAGGTGCGCGGCGGGGTTGCGGCTGCCGCTCGGGTCGAAGCGGAGCAGCGCCTCTGGGCTCCTTGTGTAGCTGCAGCCTCAGCGACGGAAGAACAAACTCCCCTCCCAGTGCCGCCAAGCAGACATGTGTACTCGCAGATGCGGGCTTTCGTGTTGATTCCCTCAGCTGCGTCTTAACTTGGATCGCAGAGCAGCTCCTCCTTTCCGCATGAGCGCTCCGCGCTGCTTCGCCCTCGCGTTGGTTGTGGCGGGGCGCAGCGCAGCCCCATGGAGGACGCAGCGGCTGGCGCTGAGCCGGGGTCCTTCGCTGTGGGCAGCCGGGAAGAGGAGCTCCTTGGAGCTGGTGCAGCTGGCCGAGGCGGAGCTGAAGGAGCAGTTTGTGAGGGGCGATGGCCCGGGAGGGCAGGCCACTAACAAGACCAGCAACTGCGTTGTCTTGAAGCACGTGCCGTCAGGGATTGTGGTGAAGGTAATTGTGGTTTATTGCGGTAGGGCGAGGGCTGCGTGGTGCTCTTCAGGTCGGTCGTGATCTCAGTGCGGTCGTCGCAGAAGGGTTTATGTGCGCGTGAAGCACCTCGGCAGGAAGCGGGTTTGGTGAATGGATAAATAAACCGGGGCTGTCTGGATGTAAAGTTTTAGCAGGAAAACAGAAAAATAAACGGCTGAACGTTGTGGTAAAGATGTCCTCCTGTATTTCTTCAGTGCCATCAAACAAGATCAGTGGAGAAGAACCGAAAGATAGCCAGAGAAATCCTGCAGGAAAAGGTTGACCTCTTCTACAAGGGTGAAGAAAGTGATGTTTATAAAGAGAAGAAGGCATCAGAGAAGAAGAAGCAAGAGAAAAAAAGAAGAGCAAAGGAAAACCTAGAAAGGAAAAAGCACTTTAAAGAGATGCTGCAATTGGACAGGAAATAACCATGAAATGCTGACTGGCCCTGGTAGGGTAAGGGAGAAGTTTGTCGTACCTGTGCATAGTTTTCTGACTGATGCATAACAATGGGTTTCATAAGCACAACTGCAATACTGAGTAGTGACCTGACCTGCTCTTATAGTAAAATTGAAGAGTTAAAGCACAGTGTGTTCTGTTTGCCATCATCTCATTACTTGTATTTAAGTATCTTTTTTTTTGCTGAGTTTCTGCCTTATACTATTTCATAGGTGTTCCAGTACACAAGGAGATCATTCCTTACGGGTTTTAACGTCCCATCCTTCCTTAGACAATGCTTGCACTGATGTAAATCCTTCATAAAGTGATCAGGGTTAGATGAGACCTGAAAAAGCTGCTCTGTGATACTCTGATGGAATACACAGACCTGAGACAAAGCACCACCAGTCACTGATCTGTTAGTTGAACTTCCTGTATAAATGCTCCAGCTCTCTCAATTCTGAAGGATGTAACTTTACAGCTTTTACCTGCAGTGATGACAAGCGTTGTTGAGGAGGGAGGGAAGGCGGGCATTCCTACAGGTGAGGGCTTATCAGGCTTATCACTCACTATTTTAATACTGCCAAGTTACTAACTGCTTAACCAGAACTTCTCTGATTTTCAACAGCAACCTCACAGGTTGCTAACTGCATTCTGACCTTCAATAACAAAGGCAGACAGTTTGAAGAACCCAAGCTATCTTGTGTATTTTGAAAGCAAGGTAGACGACTAGCATTAATACCATCCTCCGAAAGAAATCGACTGCAGCCGGACTGTACCTTCAGTGGAAATAGACCAAAAGTTTGCAGGCCCATTCCCTCGTCTTGCTGAATTTGAGCCTCCTGCATGAAGGTTAAATCTGTTTTTCATACCTGAGGTGTGAATCTGAACAAAGTGACTGTAGATAGTTTTAATACAAACTGTTAATGAAAATAAGCTTTATTACATCAAGTAATAAATACATACAAAGATGCAAATAAGTTTTAGTAATTTATCCAGAATTTTCTTCTTCTTTTTTTTTTTTTGCAAACTTAAAACTGAAATCTCCAGCCTTAATGTAGAAATTAGCTTTCCAGAACCTTGTTATTATTTAATAGGCTTCCCTATTTTCCATATAATTCATGCACTTTAAAAGGACTTCAAAGCACTAATAGTCATGCAAATGTTTATGCAAAATGAACAAAAAGGAAAAGTAAGAGGAGGAGAAGGTTATTATTTCTAAGCAGGGTCTATGCTGTATGGCAAATTGTGGCATAGCAGACTACTAAGTACAGCATGCTATTCTGCATTTATTAAAAAAAAAAGTCCTTACAGCTTATGGCAAACTTTGAAAGACTGACAGTTTGGGGTTACATTGATACTGTGAAAAGGATTAAAAAGAAAAAACAAACCCAACAACAGGATTGTGGCTGGATAGGAAGAGAACTGAAATATAGCCTAGGAGAGAGCATTCCTTTGCATGCAGTTCAGTTTTCATGGTTTAGAAACGTCTTAGGGAGTTTTAGTGTCTTTACAAAATGCCAACCCTCAGCAAGTTGAAAAATCCTTGTTTTGTCATTCTTCGCTATACATTTTTAAGGGCAAAAAGAAAGGTAAAACCTTCAAAATAAAGGAATTTGAGTGTTTCAAGAGTCAGAATGAGTAGGCATTACTTTTTCTTCATTAAGAGATGGAAAATCTTGCAAATGCATTTGTGGGCTAGGATCTTGCATTTCGTTCAGTCTCAGCCAAGCATTCCCGAACTAATCCTCTAGCATGAATAATGCCTGCAAAAGAATTGAACATATTTTAAATTATCTCATTCAGGTGACATTTGCAATGACAGTTCACAGAAAGGTTTATGTGTTTCTGCCGAGTTTCCAAGACTACCACAGCATGAGACAGAAAATGAAGAGAGCCCTCCCTGCCCTAACATCAGCCACTGCTGAAGAAGTTTGCTTACCCAAACTGGTGTTAGGAATTCAAAAATGGACCAAACAAAGAATCAGAGCATTATGAGCTTTATAGGGCAGCAGTGACAAGTACATTGTAATGTGCAGTGTATGCCTAATTAAAATGAGAAACTTAATTATAAAGAAAAAACAATCTTATCAATGTGTCAGTTATGTTAGTATTGTGGGGTGAAAAACATCTGAACTTATTTAGGGAGTCATTTTAGCAAGGCCTAAGAGCCTTAATTAATGCCTTGTAGTAATTCTTCTACAAGAGGATGCATCAAAATCCAAGCCTTCATAATACTGCCTAAACACAAGTTGTGTAAGAGAAATTTTGTAATGCCATGTGCATAAAGGTACCTCCTAACTGGCTCAGCTCCCAGTATAAATCATCACTGCTTTACATGCTGCCATATCTACTCTGATAGACATTATGTGGAATTTTCCACTAAGAGTCCTGCTGCCTTGAGCTCTAGCAATATGGACCTCCAGTCTTAATCCTGGAACTGAAGCTAGATTCATGTTCACAGAGCCGCTGAAAGAACAGAGCTCAATTTAGATTTTTACGATGGAAGACAGATTTTTCTGCAACTAACAAGGTTATATTTTACTATCAGGAAAAGATAGGAGGTGATTTCTCTGCTCAGTCATGTTCCTTAACAAGGTGAAGAAATGACAATAAGGCAGTAGAAGAGATTTAATCTCTTTTTAGATGTAATGGATTCTGTCTCTAGAAGGCTGCTAGCCCAGATCACAGCAACAGCCTCTACATCCAAGGAGTAGAGACTGGGGACATCTCTACTGTACAAAGCCTGGGTGCCAGGCTTTGCTCAGGGTTAAATTAAGGCAGACAAGTAAAGCTGCATCCTCCTACAGCTGTGGGAAGCAGAAACACATACTCAAAGCAGTATACTAGACCTGGATCTGGTGGCAGGATGCCCAGTTTATGCAGAACTACCCTGAATTATGTAGAACACTGGGAATTTGGCCAATTTTAGAGGTCAGTATCCTCTGTCCCTAGGAGTAGATGGAGCAGGGGACAGGGATGTTATTCAGCAGTAACCTTCATGTGGCCATGGAGGATGCTGTCACGTGGTTACCCTCACTCACTTTTGCTCTCACATTTGCACATGCTCCTTCAGCCATATAGCTCCTGAAGTGCAAAGAGATGTACCTTTGTGACCAAAAGATGGCAGCAAAAAGTATTTAATGTGGATTTTTTGCATCATTTGCGAGTCAGTCACAGTGGCAGCACTGAATCTTAAGCCTAGGCTAGCGAACAAATCAATACTCAGTGCAAGAAATAGCAAAACAACATTTCCTCACCCAACTGATATTCTCTGAACAGTTCTGCATCTCTCCTGCTCTCTCTCAAGTTGTCCCCATTAGCCTATTGCCATTCATGATCTATTAATACTGACTCCAGCAATGCAATAAAGAGAGACTCCAGCAACATTGATTTTAGCTGGGCTAGATTCCACTTACCACTCATCAGCAGACTTTATTGCATCCTTTCCCAGAACAGCTACTAGTCATTTTATTGCACGTCATGGCAGATATATTACTCTCCCATAATGGTTGAGCCTTAAATAAAGCTTTGTAGTCTTGGGTGAGTGTAAGGGGGATTTGCAAGGTGGTGAGATGTTAGTCTGTTACAGTAACATTCCCGTTCAGGTTTGAGTGAGTGAGCCAAACTCAGCACAAGGACTAAGAAAAGGGAGGAAAAGGTAACTCCATGTATTGGCCAAGGACAGAAATGCCAGCACATCCATTGTAGGTGGCATTTGGGGTCACTTTAGGAGCAATGGAATGTCCCACTGCTCCTTCATAAATATCCCCTGCACAGGACAATGTCAAGCTGATGTAAGCAGCAGGGCATGTGGGGGTTCCTTTTACACTGCAAAGGAAAGGGCATTTATGTGACCTCTTTTAGCTGACTAAGCAAAGCTGAAGAGACCTCATCAGCCAGACCTAAAAGCTTCCATGTCCCTTAGCAGCAGACTCCTAATGACATCCACTTGAAACAGGTAATGGAGTCTAAGTGGCCCAGTACCGTGCAGAGGAGGAGTATGTTGACTCTCAACAGCCTTCACTGATGACACCCTTTCTGCTTTTCCTCAGCTGTTCTCTCCACCAGCCTCAATGCAACTTAACACAAAATAATATTTCTTCAAGCCTTTCAGTAAGGGCTCTTGGGTCAAGCAGGTGAGTGATGTTTATCAAAGGATGAAAACAATGTTTGGTTGTGTATTTTGGATGTTAGAGAGAAGAAACAGTTAAAGGGACAAGCAAGTCACCAAGAACCTAGCAGAACATGTCCAGCTGATAACATAAGGCTTCTAAAACAAGGTTTGAATTATTAACTGAAAAATCTCCCTGTGTACATGAAACACATTTGGCCACTATTAAATACAGCAAGAATAGAGCACACCAGAGCTCTAGTTGCTCATTAACACACTCAGTTTAACAACAAGCTCAATACAGCTGCCTCCATTCAAGGGAGACCATTGTTATGAAGCTGCCTACAAGTAGTCAGTACACAAAGAATATGGGGATACCTTTATATATATATATATATATATATATATATATATATATATATATATTTTTTTTTAAACATTACCTCGTTTTAGCCTCTCCATCGCACTTTTACTCCCAGCATATGTGGGTCTGATCTCTTTTCCTAATTCTTCAATGATAGCTAGAAGTTCTGCATATTTGCTCTGCGGTACTTGACTGCTGCTGGTACCCTGTAATTGGAAGTAGATTAATCTCAATTAAACGCTACTAAAACCAAAACCATTAGAATAAACAGCACCTGGAAATTGGCTGAATACCCCAAGAAGCCATTTTTTTAAAAATAAGTTTTCAGGTTTGCTACATAAACATGATTTTCTTTTTGCCTTTGCTGCTATAGCTGGACACAGTGCTACGTGCCCTTCAAAAAGTGGTGTCAGGTAGGAGGATGCAGCTACGTGATTGGAGCCTGAGATGAAACAGAAGTTAGAACAGTCCTATGAAAAGAGCAAACTGAGAACTACTTGTTGAACTTTCTTGCTGTCTTTATCAATATTCAGATGTATATTTTGTGGAAAAGTTAGAGAGTGTGAAGAGCAGATAAAACAAAACTGCCCATACAGTAGGGGAAATCCTATTAAATGGTAAACAGATTTCACAGAAAGTTTACCAGCCCATAGGTATGTCTGTAACACGCTTCATGAGACTGTCAATCTTAAATCAGCAGTTTATCCAAGGCAAACAGTTAAAGATGTAGGACTATTACTTTTCTAACAATTAAAAAGCATGTAACAGCCCTTGCTACCTGAACATAACTCAAGACATGGTTCACTGACTCAGAAGGGAAGGGACTAACAGTTAATTAGTAACTAATCTCACTCAGCACTCTGCTTAGTCTAATTCGATCCCAAGATATGTGTGATGAATCAGTTTGCCATTTGGGTTTGATTTCAGACCTTAGTGAGAGGGAGGAACACCTCAGATTACAGGCCACCATCCACGACACCGTGCAATCATAGGGTCAGTGATCTGGTGAAAGAAAAAACAAGCAGCAGAGCCATACCTGTATCCCTTGTGTGTACCCTAGCGATGGGGGCCCGTAGTCGTTTATAAGCTGTCTGTATTGCGCAGACGTTGCCATACTTGTGGAGGGAGAGTGAACGCTCCCAGCTGCAGAGAAAGAAGAGAAAATACTTGTTATTATCTACAGGTGGATGAGTCGGTTACAAGGGGACACATTTCAGGTGGCTTTCCTCTTTTCTAAAGCTGTGAATTCTCACCTTACTCTAAGCCAGCCAATGCCAGGGCCACACGACTTCCTACTAACAGATAAATTACCGCTTCCCTAATGTTTGCTGTACACTTGAAAATAGCACAGCCTGCAACCTTATCAGTGCAAATTGTTTGTCTAAAAGTGAAGCAGTGTAACATGACAAGTTGTTCTGCCTAGACAAACTAAATCTTCAGGAGCCCTATTTTTGCATATATACATTCCACATAGATGAGTCTAACGCCCTGTGCTATTTTTACTTTTTCAGTGCAAGTTATCTGAAAGCAATTTTGCAACTCAAAGTGCCATCACATGGTCAATGCAAGTTATCCTCGGTACTATTTTCAGCTGATGCCAAAACTATTCATAGAGAACAGTCAGTTGAGGTCTATCAGATCTGCTGCTCATTGTATGACATCGGAGGTGAAGACTGCTAAGCGTTATCCCTCTTTGTGAGATATCAAACATCTTTTGCCTGTCAAACTGTGCTACGTAAGTAAATCAAAGGCAAAAAAACATCTCTTCAGATTATGGGTCAGCTCAAAGACTCTACCAATGCAGTCATTGATTAACTCCTTCAGAAACAGGGAAGCAAGACACTTCACTACCCCACTATGGTAAGAATTTGTTACTGAGAAATAATATTAAGATTTCTTTTGGAGGGCTTAATTCTGCTGCCTGTTTTACAACAGCTTTAACGGGCTGGTGATGAACTGCACTCTCAGGGCCAAGGCAGCATTCAACTCAGCTGCTCTTTTTCACTCTTGCAGTTAAAAGCCCCCATACCCACTGGTGCTGCTCTCCTTGCCTGCAGGCACAGACTCAGACCTCCTGCTGCCTGCAAATCTTCCCTTTGCAGAATTCCTCACTCAAAATTCCCAACTGCCCTTCATTAGAGGAAGGAATCTTATTCACCAGCTTTCATGTGAACCTAAATTACACTGGTAAGAAAAGTCACTGCGGCTCAGAACCACACAAACCACTAGCTTTGTTTAGAAGTTGCAAGAAATTTAATTCCCTGTTTCTCTTCACTAAGAAACAGAACGCCAGTAGTTACATTGTGAAAAGCTCTGCTGAACACAGTGGAACAGACTCTACCTAGGCTGGGAACTCTCTTTCCACTTTAGAATGTATTACAGGTCATCACTGTGGTGGTGTCTTCATTCTACAAAGAGAGATGTTCTACATCCTGCCCAGTTAACTGGATGTGAAATCCTAATGAAGGTAAACTGGGCTGGTCACGAGGTCCATTTGAAAAAAGGAAGGTTTATCTTTGTCTTAAACCAAGCCTCTAAATTTTATGGCACTATACTGCACGTGTCTACTGCTAAGGTTTCACGTGGATTTAATAGTCACATCCCTCTGAAGTATAGTAAAAACAACAAAAAAATTAAAACCCACCCACAGAGCATGGCTCCTGCACTGGGGAGGAACACCACAGTTGTCAGCTGTGCTCTCAGTCAGCCCTTCCCTCTGTGCATGCACGACGGCAAGCTTTCTGTACCTACAGCTCAGCCAATATTCCAAGTCCACATGACATGAAATTTCAACACTTATCAAACATGACACAACAGCAAACAGCATCTTTCCTCCAGTGATTTCAAAATGCTTCAAAAACACTAATGAACCCTTTGTGCTGCAAGGTAGAAAGATTTAATTACCTCAATTAAGCAAAGACAGACTCTAGCGATTTCTGCTCCTATAGAATAAAACAAAAGATGCATCCTGTAAAGACTTGTTCCCAGGCTGCTACTGCAAGCACCACGCATGTGGGACCTGGAAGCTTCAAAATGGCCCTGAGCAAGGAGTTGGATGGCCAGGCTCAGGAATCCTGCTCTGGCCACTCAACAGACCTCACCAACAGCTTTACTCCACAGCTGCAGCCCACGCAAACAGGACCGTTTTCACCAGCATATCATTGACTAATGATAAAGTAGTACAGATAATTAGTGATCATTTGAGGTTATGCAAATTTAAACGATGTGTGCTTCGTTTGGATGAAATAACACAGCAGGGTACGGCTACAGAAGAGAAAACTCCACTAGAAACACGACGTGGCAAGATAAAACAGCAAAGCCGGGCCGAACCACACTTTGCACACATCAGGTGCTGCAGTGGACAGCAGCAGGACCCAGCATGGGAGTTACACAAGCAAACTTTCAACAGGCAGCGATGAGGGAGAACCCACTGCCAGAGCTGGGCCATCCATCCTGCCCGCAGTCAGCAGCCAGGGCCCTACCTGGTGCTGCTCCACAGCTGGGTGCTTATTGTCTGCTGTACCCACGCTATGCAGAGCTGTGCAGCAGACACTAGAGGCCATTGCTGAGTACGGCATGCCCTGCCAAGTGACAGATCGTGGTAACCATGGTGAGTTTACCCGTTTCTTTGCAGTCTGCATCAAAAATGTAATAAGACATAATGCCATGCGCCGACCACTTTATCAGCAGCAGCAGGCCCTGAGAACAAAGGAAGGATTTGGCTTGGCCGTGGCACCAGCTCCACACGCCCAAGCCAGAAGTTGTGCCAGCCAAACTCCGCTGGAGGAAAGAAAGATGAAAAATCCTGGATTTCACCTCATTTTAAGATGATGCAATCATGAAAATGAAATTAATTGCGGGGATATTATTATCTCACAGGGTAATGGACCTTAGGCTTTCTGACCTATCACTTTGTATGTTAATCTCAAAGAGAAGCCCTGGGTCTCAGATGACTATTAGTCAATTAACCCGAAATACATCTGCATGCCTGAACATCCTGTACACTGCAGATTAAAAAAAAATAATAACAATTAAAAAATCACCAGCTACTGCTGTTACAGTTAGGAAGAAAAATTAGGCCAACGAGTCTCAGAGCCAAGACCCAGTCAAAAATCCGTTTGATGATTAGGTATTCACCAGAGAGAAAAAAAAAAGGAGGGGGGATCTAAATTGAGGCTTGCTCTGTCATGTTAAAGTAACAATGGAGACAAGACAGTTAGGAATTGACAGAAGCGAAAAGGGAGTGTGCTTGTACTGAATTCGAGTGACACTCTGCATCACCTCCCAGATTGTCTTAGTGCTTGCTGCTGCATTAAACCTAAATTAATGTACACACTTTCCTGCCTCCACTTTCCTAATTAAACGTATACAAAACCTTTTATATACCCATTTATTCTTGTGCCAACAATGTCCTTTATTTCAGTGTTCACACAGAAGACTGACAGAGGCTTTCTTTTTCCCACAAAAATATAGTGAGTTTCTTGCTAATCAACATAATTCTTTATTAATTAGGATGAGGTGTAACAATACAGCAAACAGAAATGAGATTTTTTTTTGGGGGGGGGTCAAAATCTCTCCCTTCCAGTGACATCCTGCAAGACAAAGGATCGAGAACCAACCTTTGTTTCCCCGGACTCCCTCGGACCAGGAATCTCCCCATCAATTTCCAACAGGTTTGCAGAGATCCATCCAGTTTCTTCTCTACTGTTTCCAAACCTAAGCAGCAATGCCAATTTGCTAGTCTCAGTTCTTACCTCTACTGCTGTTGCTTGCTGGAAAGCTAACTGGAAAAGCAGCTTACCGTGCACCCCGCAAGGAAGCAGAGGGGGCAGGAACGTGTGTGCTCCCACCTGATCCACTCCCAGATGTCCACAGGGACACCTCTGTGGTGGCCACAGCACTCAGGTGCCGCTCTGCTTCATCCTCACAGACACAGCAAAGCAAAATGAGAAACAGTTACTCACCTCGCCCAGTTACTCATGTAGAACTGACTTAAGTAAAGAGCTAACCCCACTGATATGTGTTTCTCTATAACTCTGTGCTTTGCAAGGTCCTATAAAATGGCATTGTATAAGCTCCTGCCATTTTACAAACTCTTTGTACTCAAGATCACGACAGCATAGAAGAAGAAATTCCTGCAGGAATGCAGTCTGAGATATCCAGGATGGAATGTTTTAACTGAAAGGATGCAACTTCTCTGCCCTAAAGTGGCCAAGTTTGCATCAAAACACATGAGAAATGTTCTGAGCTGTGCAGACAACATAAATTGCAAGGCAAGGATCCTCCAGCAAAGGGTGGGAGCCAACATCCTCACCTACCACAGCCATCTCTGCAGTATTTGCACACAGCCTGAACCACAGTTGCAGAGTTCTGGCTGACTACAGGATTATTTGACTCCTTAGCCCTCTGCACAATTTGGCTTAAGCTCAATGAGAACTGCCTGCCATCCGTGGGACACCACACGCATATCTATACAAGCAGACCCACTGCACAGCCAAGCAACACATGGAGCACTACGAAGATGCCAACCCACAGCAAAAATGCTGTCAGCCCCCATTTCCCCCAGCCTCCAAAGAATTTTTTTTTTTTTTTGATTTTAAAATAATAGACCTACTTTTCATCCGCACAAAACATTCCTTATAGGACTGGCTGTGAAAGTTTTATTTTCACTCACTATTTCCCACCTTAAACAGCCTGTGTGGCAGAAACAGACCTTTCTTTGAATAAAACTATTTCACTTGAAAGCAAAAAAAATTCAGCACACACACATATAAATATGTTCTCAAGAAATAGGACATTCCTTTTAGTAACAGCCAGAGGCCTTGCTCTTTTGATCCATCACACTCAGGGCCTTTCCTCTAGTACTCTCGTTCCACTTAATCTTCCCATGTGGATAACGGTCATGTTTTATTTCTTCTCTTTCCAACTCCTCCCTTTCTTCTTTTTTTTTTTTCTTTTTCTTTTTTTTCTTTTTTTTTTAATCAGACAAACAGAAGACAGTCCCTCTGCCTCCCCACTGCTCTTCTATTCTAGCTGAAGACAGGACATTTCTACATTAGCAAATTATTTGGCACAATGAGAATGGATCAGAAGATCAAAGCCTTTGGTACGTGTATACCACATGTAGCTGGGGCGAGGGGGCAGGATTTAAGTTTGGAATTTAGTCTGATCCCCCAGACTGGGTGTCTGCATCACAAATATGGCTCAAAGCTGTCCAGCCTTTGGTTTGGACATCTATGTTTCCCTAAAGGATGGAGCACCAGTTGCATAACTGGAGCACAGCTTCTGGTTTACTTTTATGCAAGAGGAATGAAGCTAGCACAAACCAAAACCATCCCGCAACTCAACTGACTGGTGGGTGGGGATGACGCAGAGATGTGCTGGTTGTGAAAACCATGCCAGTCACTGCTTTGAACCTAAGAGCTCTAGTAGACAAAGCCAAAAACACCATTTTCTTAAATGTCCAAACAAGTCCACTGAAAAATTGTTCATTCTGAAACATGCTTAGCAAGTTTCTTTTCTGTTCATAGCTTCATGTGGATTAAAAGTGACCAAGGAACCTGAAATTTTCAGTTTGTAACTTGGGTGTTTGGGAGTGGAGCATCACCTACATTTCCTAAAAAATATCCCCTCTGCTAAGACATGAACACATTGCTCTCCGCATTGTTTGTAATCGTATTCTTTCCAGTACCTCATTCCAAAAAACAGCAGCCCCTCACTGCAGACAGTGTGAAACCTAAGCTGTCTGTAAAGGGCAACAAGCAAGCCCTTTGCTCACGCAAGTTTGCACTGCAATCTCAGTAAGAAATAAGCTAACATGCTGGGCATCACATCTCAGGACCAAACAACATTGGTCTCCCCAGATGCGAGCTGCAGCCCCAGTGAGGGAAAATCTCATTCACCTCTCTGTAAGAATTTGCTTTTTTTCTTTTTTACCACAAAGCTTCTGCAAGGTGAGGCTGACAGCCCCGCTGGTCCTCAGCATGGCAGCACCATTTGCTGACTGGGAGCTGAGGCACTGTCCTTTCTCCTGGCAAAGTCTGCTGCATCTTGCTTCTCCAGATCCTAAACACAAAAGTTTTCAAGCTTTATTACAGGAACAGGGTTTGTCTTGAAACATGGTAATATTTCTTGGTGAAATTACCAAGGAAAATCCAAGCTCTTTCTGCTGGCTTCTGGACCTTTCAACTACTGCTCTCGAATCTGTGCCTGAAAAAACTGGTGGGTATCCACAACAGAGCCAGGAAACGCCCTGAACCAGAGAAAACCATACAACCACAGAATCGTGGAATGGTTTGGGTTGAAAGAATCTGTAAAGCTCACCTAGTTGCAGACCATCAGACCTTTACCTCCCACCAGACCAGGCTGCCCACAGCCCCATCCAGCCCAGCCTCAAGCACCTCCAGCATGCTGACCACATCACGCAGTTTTGGGCCACTGGCAAACTCACCAGGAATGTTAAATCAACACCAGTCCCACTGCAGAGCCCTGAGGAGCACCACTTGTCCCTGATCTCCACCTGGACATCCAGACGGTGACTGCAGCTGAACATCAACTCACTGAACACAACCGAACACAACTGGATGCTGAGCCGTTGACTGCAACTCTTTGAATCCGACCTATGAACGTGACCACTCAGTCAAAAGGCAAACTACAGACCTGGTCACAACTGGTGCAAATCCCTCTGAATTGAATTGGTAATAAATTGGGTAAAATCCCAATTGAATTTGGTAGAGATGCTCCACTTTATCTCAGTGCAGTGGTTGGTCCTCTTACAGAGAAACAGAATAAAACAATATGAGATACGAGGCAGGTGAGGAGGAAGCAGTACTACTTTGCAAGATTCAGTACAATATGCAAGAAAATAAATAAAAACATTATGTTAAAACAGGTAACAGAGATGCCTGGGGACATGGTAGGCTCAGATGAGGATATGAAGGTACAGCCACAGCATCCCAGATCCCTAAGAGAGCTCCTATTTATCTCCTGTGCAGAGAAAGTATTTGTGTAGATTAAATGGGGCTCCATCTGCAGAGTGTGTGGGATCCACAAAGGGGATGGATAATTCAGGCAACATGCTGCAAGACCTGGGCAGGAGGAACAGGTACCAGATTCTGCTCTGACAACACAGCCCCCTTCCCAGAGTCTGGTGCAGGGTAACGAGTGAGCAGCCCCATTTTCCATGCACACATCCATCCCCAGACCTGTCACAGCCTCACAGAGGCTTCCCCCCCACACTGCCCCATCCCAAGCCAGCCCCTCTCTCAGGGCTCCAGCCCAGGTTTGCACATCTCAAACATGCTTCTGTGCAACACAGCACAGCCACCCATCCAGACGGGCCACTCACTGAGCACAGAACAAATCTGATTTTGCAGTGGCCACTCTCAGCCCAAACTTGAGAGGACTTCTCTCTGCAGTAAGGACACAGCTCCAGGAGCTGAGCTGACGCGGTTCCAACAGCCCTGCACCAAAACCCTGCACTGCAGGGCAGCAGCGTTACCTCCCAGAGGAAAATCCCTGCGAGATCCACTGCTGGCCAGAGCCCTCGGTCGGCTGAGACCACAACGCTTAGCATTCACACGGAGAGGCTTCTGCAGGGCTGATCTCGGGCCAAAAGGGACAGATTTCCTGTTTTCCTCTCCTCTGCAGGACGGGGGAGGGGGGTTCCTTCACCCCAGGTTCAGAAGCAAACCTCAGGTTTCTCCTCCTGGCTCGGGGCATTCGATGTCAGCACAATAGAGAAGCAATCTCTTTTTACTCGGAATTAAGCTCCAGAAAGGAGGGGGCCATCTGCAGTCCTATCACTCCGAACGCGATATGTGTGACTGCAAGGACTGCTTTGTCTAACTCCCTTGGCCTTAGGCCACGGTGCTGGCAATACCACGAGCGAGAGGAAGAGCTGGTGCGTGAGGATAATGGCAGAAGGCAGGGAGGGAGGAGAGAGCCCATTTTGGATTCAGAGGAGGACATTCTTTCATTGCAAAGATTCCAGGGGTGTCGGGGGCGATCCCAACTCGGGAGAGAGGACAACTTAGAGAAGAATAGTTCCAGCATGACAGCAAACTTGCAGCTACAGGGGAGGGGGGGCAAAAAAAAGAGGAGGAGGTAGGAAAGATAAAATGCATGAAAAATCTAAATCTGAATTGCAGCACGAGCAGCAGAAAGCACACGGGCAGAGCACCGGCGGCACAAACTTCCCCACTCAGCCCCGCTGCCGGGCTCGGGGCCGGGTCCCCCCACAGTGACACTCACCCAGCCCCCCCACCGGCGCAGCACACCACCTTTGTTCCCCTGCAATTTTATGGCTGTTGCGGAGAGCAAGGCACAGGTTCTCGTGGGAGCCGGCAGCGGAATGGTTTCCCTCGCCGGGCTTTGCTTTGTTTCTCTTCTTTTTTTTTTTCTTCTCCTCCCCCCCCCCCCCCTCCCCCCCTCTCTCTCCCCGCTCCGGTGACACTTCTGCTTTTTGTCACAGATCCTCAGCACATCCCGTGCTCGCAGAGCGATACGGACGCTCCGCACCGCGCCGTGCTCAGCGCAGGACCCGCACTGAGCGGACGGCGGTTGTCACCCGCTGGCGGCTGCAGGGCCGGACTGCGGCTATCGGGGCAGCCGGGACGGAGCGCATCCTTCAACCCCGCACCGATATCCCGAAAGAACAACGCTGTAAAACCACCTGGGCAGAGGTCTCCCTCCTTTCAAACCCGAGCGGCTAAAACTTCTCACAAATATAAAATCGATTTAAACATCAGCCCGCGGTCGGTGCGGTCGGTGCCAGCCCTGCAGCAAGGGAAAGAGTCCGTCAGAACCGACTTCTCCATTTTGGTTCCGTTCGCTCCGACAGCCCACGGCGAAGCGGCTTTGTTGGGGCTCCGGACGGAGCCCCGGGCAGCAGCGGGGGAGGGAGGGGGTGAAAAAAAAGCCGGAAAGTTGTTCATCGGGGAAACTTTTCAGAGAGGAAAGTTGGAAAAGCTCTGGTGGAGATCCACTGCGGAGGAACGAGGGGGGGGGGGGGGGGGGGGGGGG